>JAJOZX010000377.1:0-127500 GCA_023014485.1 Bathynomus jamesi | reverse complement strand
TAATAAATAAGTCAAAAACAGAAATGAAAACGGGTTGCGAATTAGTTGAAAACAGAATAAAAAATTGGTTTAATAATAACAATAAGTACACCTCTTTATTTGCTCTATGTAAAATTGGAATGTTAAAAAATCAAGCTAACCCTATGGTAGGTAACGCGTTTAGGTATATTTAAAGCATAAATGAGCGTTATGTGAGGCTAAAGCTAAAACATCGCAATCGCAATCGCGCGATTTTCAAATTCTGACAATCGCAATCGCAACAGCGATTGTATGAAATATGACAATCGTCCCATCACTAATGTGGCATTTGGAAGGCTCGCATCATAGGCCCCCTCTTTTTCGATGAACGTGTCACTGGAGGCACCTACCTACGTATGCTCAAGGAAGAAGCATTTCTCAGTGTCTTGAACGAAGAAGGAAATTTCCCAACATGGTTCCAGCAAGACGGCGCTCCTGCACATTACAGCACCCAAGTAAGGATAGGACGTCGAGGGCCTGTGGAATGGCCAGCTAGAAGCCCGGATCTCACGCCACTAGATTTTTATCTCTGGGGCCACTTGAAAGCGCTGGTATACGCAGAGAAAATTAGGAGTGTTGAACATTTGCGGCAGCGCATTATTGGGGCATGTAACACCATTACTCTTGACATCATTCACCGTGTGCTTGCTGACTAGGTATCACGTCTGAATTTGTGTATTGAAAACAATGGTGGACATATTGAGCACGTTCTGTAAATAAAAGCTTTTGTTTTGCCTTTTTTTATTATTTTTCCTATGATGCCGGACTTATGGGACACCCTGTATATTAAATAAGTTATTCAAACATGTGTTCTCAAAAATATTTATGTAAAATTATTTCTGGGAACACCTTTTTGGATCACCCTATATAATAAACTCTTCCATGTGCCATACTCAGAGAAGAGCTCCTCATCAGTATATGAGTGATAATAATGAATGAGGGCCAGAAATTGGCACAGCGCTCGAGCCAACATCATCGAGATTTGAACTCCCGACCTGACCTTAGTCTCTTCATTTCGGTTATAGGGAAAATGTGTTACCCACTCAGTTACGGACGGTGGCTTTATATGAGAATGATGTATTCTTGAAATTAAATACGAGTCTTGTATTAAAGATAGTTTTTAAAATTTTAAAGTTTTTCATTTTCAAGGTACGGGATTACGTTTCATCGACTTGACATTCTATCCACGAGTATATTGTGGTTTAAATTAAGTTAGGGTAGTTTAGCATAGCTTATGTTAGGTTAAATTAAATTAGTTTTTAGACTGTCAGTTAGGGTGACAATAAAAATCGAAAGTTGGAGTTTTTTATTGGCCATTTGTTCAATGCTGCTACTACATGAGAAAACAATGTACTGTAAATATTAGGTCATTCAGATAATATTTAAGGGTGTCAAGTGAGGTAAATAATTCTCCTTATAACACAAATTAATTGTTCATTACCTAGTAAAAATAAATTAATATTTTTTTTAATTAATGTAAATAAACGTTAGTTTTAGTTCATAAAGTTTAAGTGCAGGCGTACTCCAATCGTAATAAGTAATTAAAAAAAATATTAATGAATAAGGAGAATTATGTACCTCACTTGAGACACCCTTAAATATTATCTGAATGACCTAATATTTACAGTACATTGTTTTCTCATGTAGTAGCAGCATTGAACAAATGGCCAATAAAAAACTCCAACTTTCGATTTTTATTGTCACCCTACTGTCAGTGTTATGGTCTTGTCCGACTGGTTAGGTTCATAAGATAAAATGATGGTTGTTTCTTCGTATGGTACACTTTCGGAAAACGGTTCTACAATTCTAAAATTTCAAAAACGCATAAAAAATAACTTATTCCTAAAAGTATTCTGTTTTTCTTTGAATATTTTATTCTTTTTGGGAACAGTAATAAAATTTCAAGGACAAAATCCAGCCAATACTAATTAGTAATTTTTTATGCTTTTTGAAGTTTTGTTTCTAGGTGAATATTTTTCCGAAGGTGTACATTGCTTTTTCTATATAGAATTTGAATAAAATAGACACCTTTTCTCCCAACATGAGATATCTACTATCTATTCACCGTACGGTCTACGTAGCCAGCCACGAAGAAAAACCCAAGGTTAGAAGAAGAACCAAAATACATCGTTAATTATTATTATTATTATTTGCCAACCCAAATGGTCAATCCAACCACGTTATGATCGTATCAATTGAAACACCTGTGGGAGGGACAAGGGAAAATACTTTGATATCAGTTCCTAAGATAAAGAGGTTAATTAGAGTTAAAGACTGGTTCTGCGTCAGAGGTAGGTGACCTGTCAAATGACCACTTAAAATATGCCAATGATGTGGTGTGTCTGCATATATCATTGCTCTTCTCGGCTATGCTTGCTCATAGCTATGTCTCTGCAGAATTCATGAGGGTATATATACACCTGGTCAAAAATAAGTATGGGGACATTCTATCCTGTCATTCCTGTGTATCTATGTACTAAAGGAAATTAGCTATAAATAGTTGAATTACTCTCAGTGTATTTAAATATGTTTCCTAGGTATAAGTAAGGCATATGATAGAGTGAATCACAATATTTTATTTAAAAAACTAGAAGACAGGAAAGTTCCCATGTACATATTAAATTTATTGAAATTTTGGTATATCCACCAATCTTTTACCGTTAGGTGGGGCAATGTTCTGTCCGAATGTTTTGGTTCCTCTTGTGGAGTGAGGCATTAATTGCTTCACTTAATGAGGCATCAGTTGAATGTTGTATAGATAACACAAGGATAAATAACTTAGTTTATGCCGATGATATGGTGTTAATAAGCCCCTCGGTTAAAGGTCTGGATCGGCTACTAAAAGTCTGTGAATTATATTCGCAGAAACATGATATTCTTTTTAATGTCACAAAAACTAAGTTTATGCAGTTCCATCCTAAAAGATGTAATCAGCCAGCTGATATAAGGTTTAAAATGAATGGTGAAGTAATTGAGGAAGTACAAGAGTTTAAGTATTTGGGTCAAACTATTACCAGTTCCTTGAGTGATGACTCAGATATAAGAAGAAAATCTCGAAGCCTGTGTGATAAAGCGAATATGACCATAAGGAACTTTCGATTCTGTACGAGTGAAGCTAAAGACACTCTCTTTCGTACTTTCTGCAGTAATATATATGGACAGCAACTCTGGGTGAATTATAAAAAAGGTTCTGGCAGAACTCTAAATTTGATGTACAACAGGTCTTTTAGACTCTTACATAAATTACTCCCGAGATGCTCAGCTTCGCAAATGTTTGCTACCTGCAATATCCCGAGCTTCCCGGAGGTAACAAGACATGCTCAATACAGTCTAATGCAAAGAATTAAAAAATCAACCAACCAGATTATCCAAGCTATCCATGAGTCCTGCCAATTATCCTCTAAGGCGTAAAGCTATAGAATTCTTGGTACGAAAACGTCTGTCTGTAGCTCCACTTAACTTCGACATTACAGTATTATTTCTAACCAATTGTATATATTTCTATCCTTAGGATGTGAATTGTCATTGTATTATTAATAATTGTCATATGGACTCTGCTCTGCCAATAAAGTTTTTCATTTTCATTTCATCTTCAAATTTGTTACATAAAAATAAACATGTTTAATACAATCATCGTACAAATGAATTAAACATTATTTGGTCGTCAAATAGTTCATTAATTAACCATTTGAGGAATGTAAACAAGTTTTCTGTTTGGTATTTATTAGAAGAAAGTTAGTTTTTTAATTGAAATTAATTCTATGTTGAAGGAAATTAGAATTTCAGATTGTGAAGTCTTTGAAGGAAAAAGTCTTAACTCTTTTCTTTTTGAAATGACGCCGGAAAAATTATTGGTTTTTACGTTTTGAATGAATGATTAAAAACTAAATTGAATTAAACCAACACAAAGACTGTCACTGTCCTGGCTGACGCCAGTCGATTTGAGGCTATAACCTAGTACTCATAAAAAGATGAAGTGGTTGAAAAGAATTTAATCCGTTCAACGGCGAACAAAATTACAGTACAATCCTACTCACCAATGAACCTTCGAAAATGAAATAATACTTACAATACTAATTACCTTAAATTAATCCGAAAATAAATCTTAAATTAGACTAACCTACCTAACTTTATACAAATTATATAAAGCCTACAAATGAAAAATAATTTGAATACAATTGAACACAGTTTGACACCTTACGTGGCTAGACGCCCTCGTAAGCAAATAGTTGAAAATTTGAACTGGACGCTTTGCGATCCAATGAGCAAGTGCGTTGCCGCTGAAGGCGGCGACCTGAAGTCCGAAAGACAGTGACGTCACGCCACTATGTGACGAAACCACTTATGTAGATTTCACATACCAACCAAATTAGGTTTGGATTGGGTGTGGTTTGATATTTTAAGATATTTTTTAATAAAATTGGGTAAATAAATTATTTATTAGAGGTTGGTTTTTTATAAATTCATGAAAATGAGGATCTGTCCCGTTCTGTATAACGTAAAAACAGATAATTTATTATTACATTTCCGTTCTTATTTAAGTGGAAGAAAGGGATATATATTCAATTCAGCGAGGGAGATATCAAAATTAAGGATATCTGAACGGATATAAAATACGCGCGTTATCCCCATACCTAGTATAAGCTATACTACTGTATTTCAAATTAACATATCTACAGTATAATATTAGGCGCCAGAGAGGAAACCTTTGCCAGAGAGGAAACCTTTGACATTCTAAAACTGTTTCATAATAGTTGACCTCGGAAGTAAAATAACTTTATGAATAAAAAGCAAAGCGAATTTTTAAAATTTAATACTAAAACTGGGAATTTAGAGTCAGTTGAAAATAAAATCAGAAATTATAAAAGATACACTTGTAAAATATTATCCACATCAAAGTTAAACAAATATTAATTCAGAAAACTTAAGTTCTTTACTCATAAATATTTGCAAAATAGTTGCCAGATAAGGGCATAAGAGGGACGGGCTATCATCCACTTATTTTGTAATATGTTTAACCAATGTATTTCAACAGGAAAAATTGTTCAAAGAGTTACCAAAAAAATAAGTTCATTGAAAAAATATAATTTATTTATTTATTTATTTATTTTTATTTGTATTCTTTTTTTTTGGCTAATTTTTTCCGGAATTATACATACTGATTTTTTACTTTTGGAAACCCATAAAACTGGGCCAAATGGGAATTTTGGGATTTAAGAAAAAAGTGAATTAGAGCATCTCAAATTTTGTTTGAAAGCAGAATTTAATTTTTTAGTACAGATCGAGTTAACGTTATAAATTCAATTTCCTATAAGTCCTTTCACCATTAATTAACCTATTAACCTCCTCAATATAAGTCCTATATATATATTTCTTTATATACAGTATAATGACAAAAAATTCAACTTTATATCAACTTTTTAAAAAATTAACTTTCAGTTAGATTAAAAATTAAAAATTCTTCATTTAAAAAATGAATATTACGATATTATAATTACTGCTCCGTTACACTATAATATGATACAATGATCAACTGTCTGTCACTTGGACTAATAATTAGTTTATATAGTTTGGCCCTTAATTAAGCTTTAGGCTTTATTGGCCTCTCAGATTAATTAAAGATAAAACACATCACTTCAAAGGTACTTATCATCAATATACAGTATAAATCATGAATAAAAAGTATTAATTAATTTAGAATACATAAACGAAGAAACAGTCGAAAACCAGAAATTAATTTTGTAACACAGAATATATGAGAATACTAAGTCTTAAAAGTTATATTTTTTTATATTAAAAATAAACTACAAAGAACTGATAATTAAATACGAGAAATTAAATTCTAAGCTATTTTAAAGACATCAAACTGTAGTTGTACAGTTTCGAAAAATAGTCCTCCTGGAAACATAAAATTTCCAGAAAGCAGAAAAACTTACTAACTGGCAATATTTTTTTTTCGGGGGGAGGGGTAAGAAAGGATATTTTATTAGTTTTGGTGAGAGGAATAAAATTTCATAATTAGTGATAGGTAATTTTTTTCGAAACTGTACATTACTTGATGAACTCGGGTAAGGTTGACTTTTTGGAGGATCTAAAGAGGACTGCAACATACGAAAGAAAACGTCACTCGTTTTAATTTTTAACATCAAGTTTCTTTTAAAGTTGTTTAGTCAAATGACCCCGAATCTTTCAGTGTTTATTTACTGAAAATTTTTCCTCTTACTCACTTTTCTTTATATTTTATGCATATGTATTTTATGCAAAGAATATTTTAATTTATTTTTAAGATTTTAGAAAGTATTTCTACATCAAGAGACTCTAAAATGAAACTTTATTTCATCTTATTTCGGTTGTTTCTTTATATTTTCTGAGACATTTGAGGATTAAGGTTAGGCTGACCATATTTCCTTGAGACAAAAACGGGACATTGGGATGGCAAAAAAGGGACGGGGGTTATGTAATATTCTGTATTCATGAAAAAGTAAGTACATAAACCGGGACAAAATTGACATTTTTATTAAAACGACGGGCCGGCCAGGAAATATTAAAAAAACGGTACTGTCCCGTTCAAAACGGTACGTATGGTCAGCCTAATTAAGGTGCTCCATCGCCCATCCAATTGTCCAGACACAATTTTTCAGCTACCGGCTTATCATTTTCTATTGTTATCGAGCAGGAATCTTCATGTGAGTCCTATGAAGTAGATTTCGTTTTGTTACTTCGAGAATGAGATGGAAGGCGTATATACCTCCGTGACACGTTTACTTCTTACTCTTATTCTTCCAATTTGTACTGAAGCTCCTGAACACATAACAAAAATGGTCTTCTTAACCTCCACTCTCTAAACTTGTTTACCATCAGCGAGATAAAAAGATGCAAGATACTAAGTGAATTTGGCTATTCCTGAATTTATCTCAGTATACTCGATGTGGTCCACATTTTCTAACCTTTAGCGCTCTTCGGCTACTTACTGATTTTGTTCTAGCTAATACCAAACGATTTGATTCAGTCTCAGAAAAAACCTTAGACATTCAAAGTTTATGATAACTCACTCAGCGTTTCCTCCAAACATCTTCATGGATCATCTTTCGTTTATAAGACCAAATTTATCTTTCCGTATTTCTGAAGCACTCGATACATCCCGACCATAATTTATCCTATTATTCGTGTACAATGTACGAAAAGTGTGTACCCACTGGAAAATACATTGAAACTCTTTACCCGATGGGAAATACACTTATTTATGATACCATATCATTAATATTCAAAATGTTCCCCACTCGGGTAAAAGCGCATTAATGTAATCAATTAATTAATTAATTAATGTCATTTACAATGGGGTAGAGACCTTCGGGCACACTATACCTTATGCATAATAAAGAAAGAAGTATAATTATACACTATATCATTAAAAAATCGCTTCATGTCCCCCTCATGTATACTTTTGCATATATATATATTTATATATATATATATATAGAGAGAGAGAGAGAGAGAGAGAGAGAGAGAGAGAGATAGATAGATAGATAGATAGATAGCTTTGCTGCTGTGTTGAATAAACCCCAATAGATTTACTTAAGGATTTTGCCATCACTCGCATACATTCCTCAAAATCCTCCCCTAAATGTCATTCACATTTTTAGGGGTTTATTTGGGCCCTTTTTTTTTTCTCGCTACATTTGTCCTAACTTTTAATCGGTTGCCATTCAACTTAATTTTTATTTAAGTACCTCGCCTTCTCACTACGATGACCGTTTTTATGACCAATAAATGTCAACATGCTATTGTAAACGAAGACTTAATTTTGTTTCTTTTTCGGTATTTTATTTTACAAACTGTGTTTTCTTCATTTGTGTTGCATACAGGTTCGTCTCTCACCGGTTCACATCCGATAATATCCCGACTCGAGGCTCTTTCCACAATCCCCAATTCCTTTTTGGTGTTGTCGAGCGTCATTTCCAGGACTTCCCCTACTTTACTTGCTCAGCGAGTTAATATTAGTGACAAATTTTAAAAGCGGGCATTTGTGATTTTCCTTCTTTGCTTGTAAATAAAAATTATATTACAGAAACGAGTGTTAGCTCACGTGAGATTCACAAATCTTTTTATTCAGAGTTTCTCAGCGACTATTCTAAGGGGTTTAATTAAGAGTAGATAGATGCCAAGTTGCTATCTTTGCTATACTTCTTGGCTTCTTCACTAATTTTGTACAGATCCCAAATTCCCGTTTTTTCTGTGGTTCTCATTTGCTGCGTAACTTCTGATAGAAATGGGTTTCGCATTCCTTATTCTTCGTCCAGCGATACACCCAATAGGAAGGGACAGGAACCCCATATAAGGGTACTGTTTTCAACAAGCAGCTGAGTCACATGACATCTTAAATTTAGCCCCATCCAGCAACGTGAGATTATCGAAGTGTGCTCGAAAGATGTCATTCGAAAGGCCGCTTGTTGTCGAAATATAAAACAAGGTAAATCAACTTCCTATACGTAAGTATTGTTCCTCGGCAAAACATATCTTACATTTGTTTGTTTGTTTTGTCGAAAAACAGATTAAAGTAGCATATTACAAATAAATGGATATATATATATATGATACACAGAGACAGTGCATGGAACAAGGAACTCTTCTGGGATAATTAAATCCACTATAGTCCGAATAAGTAATGGTAAATGACAAATACCATAGTTTTTCTTTTTCATGATGCTAGCCCGACGCGGGCAACGGTCACTCGCAAAGAGGTCCATAAATATAGCTTCCCTCACCAGCTATCTGCAAAGCAGACAGGATCCAGCTTTGGGACATGGATCTATGGTTTAAAGCAGCCTAGCCCTGCTACATTTAGAACCTCAATATAAGCAAAAGACTCGCTGCCTTCACGTCAGATTGAATACATAAAAGAAAAAGGGGTAACTATTATATTTTTAGCCAAAAACCAAAACTTAAACCTCAACTGGTAGAATTGAGCGTCCACTTTTCAAGGCACATAACATGTCCGTTTCAAGATGGGAATGAACTCAGAATGGTCCCCTGAGTTTTTTATGATACACACAGACAGTGCATGGAACAAAGAACTCTTCTGGGATAATTAAATCCACTATAGTCCGAATAAGTAATGGTAAATGACAAATACCATAGTTTTTCTTTTTCATGATGCTAGCCCGACGCGGGCAACGGGTCACTCGCAAAGAGGTCCCATAAATATAGCTTCCCTCACCAGCTATATGTCTTGAAACGGACATGTTATGTGCCTTGAAAAGTGGACGCTCAATTCTACCAGTTGAGGTTTAAGTTTTGGTTTTTGGCTAAAAATATAATAGTTACCCCTTTTTCTTTTATGTATTCAATCTGACGTGAAGGCAGCGAGTCTTTTGCTTATATTGAGGTTCTAAATGTAGCAGGGCTAGGCTGCTTTAAACCCTAGATCCATGTCCCAAAGCTGGATCCTGTCTGCTTTGCAGATAGCTGGTGAGGGAAGCTATATTTATGGGACCTCTTTGCGAGTGACTCGTTGCCCGCGTCGGGCTAGCATCATGAAAAGAAAAACTATGGTATTTGTCATTTACCATTACTTATTCGGACTATAGTGGATTTAATTATCCCAGAAGAGTTCCTTGTTCCATCCACTGTCTGTGTGTATCATAAAAAACTCAGGGGACCATTCTGAGTTCATTCCCATATATATATATATATATAATATATATATATATATATATATATATATATATATATATATATAATATATATATGATGAATAAAACCACGAAGGGAAAAGAAACACAAAGTGGTGCTCAAGCGCTTTCGTCGTCTAATGACATCTTTTCCCTTCGTGGTTTTATTCATCATAAATATTTTTCACGTGTCACTTTCGTGAAATAATTTTTTCAATATATATATGGGATGAATTTCACAATAAAACACGTGAAATGAATGAATGCTGCAAATCCACAAGGAAAAAGAAAAACGATTCCAAGGCCTTTCGTGTATTCAGAGCTACACCTCGTCAGGGAATGAAGATAAAAGGCGAGATGCCCATAAATATATACAACGTACAGGAAAAACAAAACAATTAGCACATACTTAACAAGGGTTAATGAGAGGCAAAAGAAATTTTAACAGGATATTGTCAATTTTATACATTCCCGCACTGTTTTTGAAATTGTTTTTAAAATGAATAAATGCCTACTAATAATAACTCTTATGTGCATTTTTATTCTGACCATCATCCTTCGATTAAATCCTCTATTTTCTCTGCTATGTTTCTTCGAGCATTGAGAGTTGTCAGTCCTGAATTTTTAGATTCCGAGTTATGCAATATCATGAATATTGGTACTAAATTATGTTATCCTATTTCATTTTTAGATAACTGTCTTAAGAAAGCCAAGTATAGTTATTATAATAATGTAATTGTAAAGGAATTTCAGCGTAAAAATATCCTTAGCCTACCTTACCATGTTAATTTTCAATACCTTCCAACTTTACTTAAAGCAATTGGCATTAATGTAATCTTTAAGTATAATAATACTGTTAAATCACGCCTAATAAAGAATAGCCCTGATAATGTTGTTGGTTGTATGTATTCGATCGGATGTACACAATGTAACTCAGTATATATAGACCAAACCGGTAAAACGTTAGATATTAGGGTAAAACAGCATAAATATGCTTGTAGAACAGCTAATAATTCCAATGCTTTATTTAACCATATGTATAGATGTAACCATAGCATCAAGTGGGATAGTTCTAAAGCGCTTGTTAAAAACAGATATATAATAGAAAGAAATATTCTAGAATGTGCATTTATTCATTTTAAAAACAATTTCAATAACAGTGCGGGAATGTATAAAATTGACAATATCCTGTTAAAATTTCTTTTGCCTCTCATTAACCTTTATTAAGTATGTGCTAATTGTTTTGTTTTTCCTGTACGTTGTATATATTTATGGGCATCTCGCCTTTTATCTTCATTCCCTGACGAGGTGTAGCTCTGAATACACGAAAGGCCTTGGAATCGTTTTTCTTTTTCCTTGTGGGTTTGCAGTATATTATATATATATATATATATATATATATATATATATATATATATATATATATAGTTGCGATCTATGGCAACCCAATCAATTTGTAAGGCTGTGGCTGGAGAATATGTGTTGTACTTACATATGGTAAACCTTTTGCATATCTGGCAACACTATCCTACCATTCAAAAAGAGTTTATGCATGTATAATCGCACACAGAAATCTCAGAGCGCTCAGTTGTGAAAAGGAGGCCGCGCGAAAGTAAGTGAACCATTTATGTATCGTCATAAATTTGTTGAACGAAGGTACTTTGCTTACATAATTCATTCCGTATAAGGTATCTTTCATAGTATGAACGTGGTGATATTATTTTAATGTTATTAATCACCTTTGTAATTAGGTTCTCTTGCATTTCAGACATCATTTTGGTGCAGGTAACGTATAAAAGCATCGGGCATCATGACTAGATTGCGGGAGCTCTCGAATGACCTACGGAGGGCCATTGTTAATGCTCATACATCTGGGGAAGGATACAAGAAGATATTAGCGAAATATGAAATCCATGTGTCAACTGTTTGTTAAATTAGTTACGAATGGAGGAACATAAAGACGGCGACAATTGCCCAGGAATGACCGACCGCCGAAGATCTCACTCAGGATGATTACGAGATTCGTTCGTGAGGTTAGCAGTAATCCAAGAGTGACATTTAAAGATTGAATTTTTCCTTAATTTTTTGGGGCACCTGAAAGGCAAAATCTTTGACCTCCTTGTGGCCGGTGAAGTTGATGTCGCAGGTAGGTAATATTTCACAGATTTTTTATTGGCACGAGAGACTAACTTTTGGGTGCCCCTACAAAACTGAATTCTAAAAAAAAAATTTCACTCCACCCTAAATTGTGCAAGCTCACCATAATATTTATTTAAGAGATCTATATGTTTTACATCATCACAGGAGGGATTCCTACAAGCCAAAGCTTCCGCAGGAATCCTCACAAGCCTTAGCAGTGCATCAGTGTGCATTGTATAGTAATCTACCTCAGAGTGGCTAAGATTTGACCAATTAACCTTATAGTAATCAGCATTATCACAGTCATTGTCTAAGTCAGGTGATACCATACAATCAAGCCCTACTACAAGTGGGATATGATCAGATTCAAATACATCATAAAGTATGGACATGCTATTGATTATATTATAACCATCGTGGGAGGCTATACAGTGGTCTAGCCACGAGTGAGTCCCCCAGGCATCACTAACATATGTAAATGAGTCATTAGGGAGTAGCAATTTACTGGCAAGTTTGTAGTCGCATGCCTCACAGTAATTGATAAGAAGGTTAGCAAAATCTAAACCATGTTTATTGATATTGCTGTTAAAATCACCAACCACTATAACACATGAAGAGTGCAGCTCCTCTAGCAGTATACAGTATTTAGTTTACAGAGTCTATTTAAAAATACCTCCTCGTTTTCAGCACACTCATAAGGCATATAAACATTGGATATATACAGTATTTTGTTATCAATAGTTAGTTTTATGGCTACAACCCACTCATATTCATAACTAATGGGCTCTATAAACCTATCCAAGCTGTGAGTGCCACATTATAGTTACACCTTCCTTCTTATTCTGTCTACCCATAGTGATAACTTCACTATCATCATTGGGTGAGTTAGCTATTCCCCTGTAGTTAGGCTTAATATTATTTAAATTTTTGCACTCTTGTTTAGAGAGCCAAATTTCCTGAAAGCAAGAAATGTAATGTTCAGCTAAAAGTGTATTGGTCTCACTGTCAGCATTGACTTTGAGGCCTCTACAGTTATAGCTACTAACACTGAGTCTGCGAAACTGGGCCATTATTTTTCTACACACTATCACTGTTCTCACTGGGTGTCTCTAGGATTGCATGGTGGAGTCTGCTTACCCGTATTTTTGTGTACTGGTTTTTTCCTGAAGTTCATGTTATACCAGCTATAGTAGATTCCTTCAGGCCAGACTTCTGGCCCCATAAATACAGAGGGGTCCTCACATTCTGCCTTAATATAGAAAGAGCTGTAGGTATCTGGTCGTTTACTGGTTAATTTGGAGCAGGTAGTCCCAATGTTTGTCATTTCACACAGGTATTCTTCTAATTCTGAGGCAGATAGGTCAGGTGGGAAACGGGAGGCAAATACATGGTTCTCTTCTGGATGGAAGGGGGTTCCCAGAGTCCTGTTTCTTTTTCCGACGCAAACCCCTTTTACCAACTGTTGTCCACCCATGCCCAACATTCTGCTCACCAGGGTGACTAGCTGCCAAGCAGGTTTGAATAGTCCCTTTAGGCATGGCCACATTACTAATGGTCTCAGCAGCATTGCCTTCTGTTGCAGTTAATTTGTTGTTAGTTTGTGTTAGAGATTCATCATATGTCAGACTATGCAGTCAGACTATGCTGCCCACTGTTAGGATGGTTGTTCATGTTCATACAAGCTTTTATGTCATTGGACTTTTCTTTCAGAACTTGAGAGTAAAGTACCTTACCGTTTTCTCCCTCCTGTAGTTTGGATATACAATTCTGCTGAGCTGTGAGAGAAGGTGGTGTGAGAATAGGAGCGTCAGGCCTCCTATCCTGAGGCTCACTATGCTGTGCCGTAGTGATGGCGGCATCCTTGTCTGGCTGGGCAGTTTGCTTGCTGCTCATCTCAGCTTGCAAGTCTGAGATCCTAGAGGTCAGTTTTCTGTGTTCCGAGGTTATGCTGCTACATATATCTTTTAGCTCTCTGCTTTGGTCATGCTGGGTATGCAGGTCACCTTTCAGTAGCTGTACCTCATCCTGAAGTGATTCTATTTTACTTAAGAGTACAGTCACATCAATAGAGTCGAAACGTATGGGTGGCAAATCCAGGTTCTCACTTGTAAATATGGGCCTATCGTTAGTTGCCTTTATTTCCAAAATCTTTTTAACAATGTCCTCAAGGTTGAGCACATTTTTCTTTTCACCTTTGCGATGGATAAGCCTCTTGTCAGAGTTCCCATTGGTTGGGTATAATGTAAACAATTTTGCTTTAGCAGTTTTTATCTCTTCACCACTATAATGTTTTTCACATAATGTGATTATCGTGTCACTGGGTAATAAGTCAATCTTCACATTAATGAAACACAAAATGTTGATGATAACAACACTTGGCCCATCTGAAGATCCTTCTACCATCGTTTAGTTCTGTAATCCTAGACCTAGCCTATGGTGACTCTGAAGCGGCTGTGCAAGTTTTCTATGTTTGCCTTAGCCAACGTCACAGCAACTTTTATCAAAAATTAAAATTCTTAACTTTCACACTTATTAAGCTAATAGTAAAAGTTAACTGATACTTTTTAATACTTTTTGATACTTTTTAACACTTCCATAGCGCGTAAGTTTGTAAATATATCTAAAATAATAAAAACTATTTATTTATTTGCTTGGTCTTTCAATTAAGATTTCAGAGCATTTACCTGGCCTTCGGAAAATATTTTGAGCAATTTATGTAGTTAAAATTCACTCGTTCATTCGTTTCGTTCGCTCGTTCGACCGTAAGTTCGTCCGTAATAATAATGATGATAATAATGTTAATTGTTAATTATGATAACGGGAAATGTTATTGTCTTTATATAAAGTTAGGTGAATGACACCAAGCCAAAATAGGGCCTGCACAATAATTTTTACGGTAGCTCTCGTGTCACTGGTTCTTCGAAGAGAAAAGTCGAGGTACAATGGTGGCGTCCTGCCCGAGAAATCCTTATAACGAGGTTGAGGTGTGAGGCAAGGCAGAAGGAATGCTTGAGATAGTAATCTTGGTCGTACTCGTGTGACGTCATCTTGGTCGTACTCGTCTGACGTCATCTTGGTCGTGTTTGTGTTGATGGAACATCGCAGCAAAAGTATTTGAAAACGTTTCTGCCACTACATATGTATAGAAGACTTTGGATCTGGAACTGAAAATAATCCCCAGCAGGACTACGTCGTGGCAGTGCCGCAACACTGATTCCACTCCTCGTTATATTTAAGATTGATATAACTCGTAAAGATTCATGAAATATTTCCTTTCCTCCTCAACTCGTCTACCATTAGGTTAGATTAGGTTAATCTAACCTAACCCTGCCTCAAATACATCTCGTCGGCGAATGTATGTTTTATATTTTCCTTGTTTTTTTTTAACCTTCAAATACTTCTCATAAAAGGCCGTGAGGACCGCGTGACGTCATCATGCCAAAATGTAACTTACTGTATAAACGGACGTGAGGAACTAAATGGGGAAATTCTCAAATAGATCCATTGCCCTCTACCCTTTTTCTCACATACTACTAATCATACTGACCTTATTATTTGATATTATCATGACTTCATTTTATCTTTAACTTAAAAAAAATATTTCCCATGCGTTACACTACAGTATATGACCTCGTTTTTTATATCAAATGGACATCATTATTTTTTTCAGTGTTAGTTACTTCATTGTTTGTCTATCTGTTTGCATGATAATGAATAGGAATGGGTAGGGCTACTAATACTGTTCTTTGTGGTACCGAGCTACATACTTCGATTCTCTTGATGATATTCCATGAGTTCTAAGAACTTGCTGACGTTCTCTGAGGAAATCATAGATCCATTTTTCCACTTTGCCTGTTACTCCAATACGTTTCACTTATGTGCTGTCATACCATGACCACACTTATCGAATGCTTTATCAAAATCCATGTATTACATCATAGTTCTCATCGTTTTCAAGTGCATCAATTATATTATAATGCTCTACAGTATTAGTTGTGATACGCACGATCTTCCTGATTTTCCTGAAAAAAAAAAATATATATATATATATATATATATTAACAATAACCTCGTTGCTGTTCCGTGCGTTGGTCTCTCTCTTCACACGAAGGTCAAGCTGGTGGCCCCACCTCTAGGCCTGGCTTGGTGGAGGAGCGAGTTGCTTTCTTGCGCTCTCCACCACACATAGCCAGGTACACCCGGCTCATCTGGTACCGTCCTGAGCCAGGCATCTAGTCTTCTCTTGAAGACTTAAACTTTGACGGCTGTAACGTTTCTGAGGTCCTTTGGAAGCTGGTTAAAAAGTCATGGCCCCCTGACAACCAAGCTATTTTCCTTCAGTGTTGAGGAGGTCCATTGTCGGACCTTTAATTTAGGAACACTACACATTCTGCCATTCTTATTTTCCAGTGTTGTTTGGATGGTAATTGGGTTTAGTTTGAGGTTTGGTACCAGTTTTTCGATCATTTTCCATATGTAGATTATGGTGTACCTCTCTTCTTCTTTCCAGGGAGTATAGATTTGGTTTACGTAGTCTTTCCCAGTAGTTAAACTCTTTGCAGCCATCAATCTTTGCTGTGAAATGTCTCTGCGTTTCTTCTAGTTTATTAGTTTCTTCCTTTTTATATGAACACGTCAAAACTGAGCAGTATTCAAGTTTTGGTATAATCAGTGGTTTTAGCGTTGGAATCATTACTGTCCTGTCCCTTCTTTTGAACGTTCTTAGTACCTGTCCCGCGACTCTTTTTACTTTTTTATCGCTATCTGATTTTGTGTTTTGAATTTGGCATCATCGGTCATTATTACCCGCAGATCGATCGCTTTCGTGCTTTTCTGAATTGTCAATCTGGAGCATAATATGCAGTCTGTTTAAGTTCCTCTTTTCTACCATATCTCAAGAGCTGAAATTTCTCGGTGTTAAATGTCATGTTGTTGTGTTGTCTTCTGACCATTTGTATATTTTGTTCGTGTCCCTCTGCGAGGCCTCCACTTCATTTACATCGCTAATTTTTCTGCTGATCTTTGTATCGTCTGCAAGGGATGTTACTATACTGTTGCTGTTTACTCCGTTGTCTATGTCTCTTAGCATTATAATGAACAGGAGTGGGGTCAGTACTCTACCTTGGGGTACTGAGCTGCATGCTTCCGATTCTGATGATGATATACCTTGAATTTTGACGACGTGTAGACGTTCTCTAAGGAAGTTTTAGATCCATTTTCCCACTTTTTCATTTTATGTGCTATTATATCGTGATCACATTTGTCGAAAGCTTTAGCAAAATCTGTGTATATGACATCGTAGTTGTCATTTCCTTCCAATGTATCTAGGATATTGTTGTAGTGTTCTATTAAATGTGATAGGCATGATCTACCTGATCGGAATCCGTGCTGATTTTCGTTGAATCTTTCCAGTGTCTCCAAGAAATCATAAATTTTCCCTCTAACTATTCTTTCAAATACTGTGGTGAGGTGGGACGTCAATGACACTGGTCTATAGTTCTTTGCTTGAGATTTTTCCCCTCATTTATATGTAGGGACAATGTTTCCTCTTTTCAAGATGTTCGATATTTCCCCAGTGTCTAGGGATCTTCTCCATATCCAGTATAAAGGTGTAGCTATTTCATTTTTACAGTTTTTAGTCAATAATGCGTTCCAATTGTCCGGACCTGCAGCTGAATGTGGTTTCATTTGTCCTATAGCTCTTCTGGGGTAAAATCAAAGTCTGTTATACACTCTCCTTGTAATTTCTTTTCAAAGAATGCATCTATGTCAGGTATCGCTTTGTCACTTTTTGGGGTACTAAAAACTGATTCATACTGGGCCCTCAATGTTTCAGATATTTCTTTTGGATCGTCGGTTAGTTCATTATTTCTCTTCCTTAAGGGTCTAATAGCGGCACGCGTTTTTGTTTTCCTTTTCGCACAGCTATAGAAGTACTTTGGATTTTCCTTTATTGCTTCTACCGCTTTTTCCTCTTCCCTCTCTGTATGGTCCTTAATCAGGGCTTGTATTTCCCTATCGATACTCTCCAGTTTTTCTTGTATTACTTTCCTGGCATTATCTCCGCAGTTGTCTAACTTCGCCTCCACTCTCTCTCTCTTTTGCGGAATATTCTTCTCTTTTGCCTCTCTAGGCAGCTCCTCTTTCCTTTTGGCTGTGATTTCGGAGCATATTTTTCTAAAATTCTCAGCGTTTTTTCTTCCAAGGTTGTTAGCATTTCTTCAGTTGTTTTATTCTCTAAACCTATTCTCCACTCTATTTGGGCCATGTGCGATCTGATTGCTTCCCAATTTATAATCTTGGAGTTTAAGTTAAAAGCCCCAAATTTGCTTCTTTCCTCAATGTGTATTGTCTTTTAATGTTGTCGTCATATTTGCTGATATCTCGATTAAGTTGTGGTCCGAGATAATGGGTGGGGTTATTTTTATATCAGCAATCAAGTTCGTGTTATTCGTGAATACCAGATTTAGGCAATGCAAGAAATTAACTTTTCTACGTGTAGGTCAAATTATGATAATAAAAAAACTCTAATAGACAGAGTTTATTTCCACAACAGTTTCGATGCCCACTGGCATCCTCTTCGAGTGGATACAGAAAAACGAATGAACCAAAAACAAGAGGGAAAACAGTCCAGGGACCATTAAGAAATTCGCACCTAGGTTAGATCCCGTTCTCCCGACACCGGAAGGGCATTTTATTAAAGGGTCCCGCTTATAAGTACATTCGCACAAATTTAAAAACTATCTTCTTGTTCTATACATACAGATTCTATTATTTTTTTACATAATTATTACATTTATTATTACATTTATTGCATTTATTATTGCATTATTATTTATTACAGAAATTATAAATTTATTATTACATTGATTATTACATTGTTGTTTATTATTACAGAAATTATAAACCGAAAAACGAATGGAAAAGGCGAAAAGGAAACAATCCAGAGACCATTAAGAAATTCGCACCTAGGTTAGATCCCGTTCTCCCGACACCGGAAGGGCATTTTATTAAAAGGTCCCGCTCATAAGTACATTTGCACAAATTAAAACTATCTTCTCGTTCTATGCATACAGATTCTATTATTTTGACATATTTACTGCATTCATTATTACATTTACGTTTTTTTTAACATTTATTATTACCTTTACATTTATTATTACATTTACATTTATTACTATTACGTTTATTATTCCATTTACATTTTACCGAAAAAACGAATGAACCAAAAGCGAGTAAGGAAACAATCCAGAGACCTTTAAGAAATTCATACTTAGGTTAGAACCCGTTCACCCGACGCCGTAAGAGATTTTTTGACCAAGAGTCTCATTAGAGGGTCCAGCTTATAAGTACCTTCGCACAAATTAAAATTATCCACTTGTTCTATCCATACAGATTCTATTATTTTTCGTTTGACATAATTATTGCATTTATAAAGTAACTTACTTGATTCCCAATCTATAGCATGATCATTTTGGCTGACGTGAAAAAAAATTGCATTATTAGTATTACAATTTCTGAAGGCATATTTATGTTCTTTAATACGGGTTTCAATATTTCTTCCAGTTTCTCCTACGTATACTAAATCACAACTTTTAGTTTCATTAGAATTAAAATGTTTACCCATTAATTTGAGACCATTACCGCGAGTTCTATCTACATTCCTGAAGGTGAAATATTTTTTGGCATCGACATCATCAAAACCTTTAATCAATTTAAATACTGGATTAATTCTACCCGAATACGCCCTTTTACGAGTGAGAATAAATTTAACGTTTCTAACGGGCAGCGTATAAATTGTTTCTAAGTCTGGAAATCATCTTAGTAGCCCGTCGCTACACTCTCTCTATTCTGTCTATGTCCTGTCGTAAATATGGGGACCAGAAGCAAACGCAGTATTCCAAGTGGGGGCGTACTAAGGAATTATATAATGTTAGCATTGTTTTCTCCGACTTAAATTCAAATGATCTACCAATAAAACCTAAGAGTGTATATATATATATATATAATATATATATATGAAAATTATTTCACGAAAGTAACACGTGAAAAATAATTATGATGAATAAAACCACGAAGGAAAGGAAACACAGAATGGTGCTCAAGCGCTTTCGTCTAATGACATCCTCAGGAACACTGAAGTACATAAAGAATTACAGCCTATATATAGGTTACAGAAAAAAAAAAATATATATATATATATATATATACAATAAACGGAGAAACAAACTTAAAGGATTGTAGGAGGGGCACACAGATTTATAAGGAAAAACTATCGATTTTTAGCACAAGATTAAATGAATTGTTTCCAACCAATGTTATAGATAAAAAAAAATATATATATATATACAAATTTATACTGGAAATCTGCCCGGTTTTAGCACTCTACCCTTTTTTGTATATAAAAATTGAAAATTAAAAGTTATTAGGGTGGCATACAAGTTTACCAAAGATTTAGCGTTCTACCTTTCTTATCTAAATCTGTTCTGAAGGAAGTCAAAACAACAGGATCGAGTTGAAAAAGACCTTTGCCTATGTTGAATGCTTTTTAGGCATTGCTAATGTACTTAAACTTTTGGATATTAATGTAGTATTTTCATATAACAATATTGTGAAAAATAGCATAGTAAAAAATAGCCCTACCAATAATTCAGGCATTATCTATAAAATTGGTTGTAAACAATGTGATTCCTTTTACATAGATCAGACGGGAAAGGATTTGCACACACGTATAAAACAGCATCAATATTCCGTTAGAACAGGACAGTTGTCCAGTGCCCTTTTTGTCCATTTGTCAGAGTTATCCCACTGTATTGATTGGAATAATGCTTCAGTTTTATTTCACTCTAGCAACATTGTTAATAGAAATATTCTTGAGTCTGCCATTATCCAACTTACAAATAACTTCAACATAAGCAAAGGTCTTTATCAACTCGATCCTCTTGTTTTGAATTCCTTCAGAACAGATTTAGATAAGAAAGGTAGAACGCTAAATCTTTGGTAAACTTGTATGCCACCCTAATAACTTATATTTTTCAATTTTTATATACAAAAAAGGGTAGAGTGCTAAAACCCGGGCAGATTTCCAGTATAAATTTGTATATTTTTTTTTTTTTTTTATCTATAACATTGGTTGGAAACAATTCATTTAATCTTGTGCTTAAAAATCGATAATTTTCAATTTTTATATACAAAAGAGCAGTGCTAAAACCCGGGCAGATTTCCAGTATAAATTTGATATTTTTTTATCTATAACATTGGTTGGAAACAATTCATTTAATCTTGTGCTAAAAATCGATAGTTTTTCCTTATAAATCTGTGTGCCCCTCCCACAATCCTTTAAGTTTGTTTCTCCGTTTATTGTGTATATATATATATATAATTATATATATATATATATTTCTTTTTTCTGTAACCTATATATAGGCTGTAATTCTTTATGTACTTCAGTGTTCCTGAGGATGTCATTAGACGAAAGCGCTTGAGCACCATTCTGTGTTTCCTTTCCTTCGTGGTTTTATTCATCATATATATATATATATATATATATATATATATATATATATATATACAGAGCTAGGCAGTAACGCGTTACAAGTAACGGCCGTTACGTGACGCGGTACTTTTTTAGTAACGGTAGTGGTAACGGCATTACATTTCAAATCAAGTAACTCTTTCAGTAACGACGTTACTTTTTTAGGGAAATACATTCGTCAGTCGTTACTCGTTACTTTTTTATCGTAGCTCGCAATTATTTTCTTTCGATCCTCACTCATTATTCATTAACCGTTAAAAATTTGTCCCTTCTCTATGAGCGAGGTGTGCATGTTAGCCGTTGGCATGCTGGCAGCCTACCCCCATCCACCCTCTCCCCCTACACTGACAGCACTGTCAAAGTAAAAAGGCGAAGCTTCAACCCTGGAGCAGGGAGGGACCTAAGTTCAACAGAGGTTTCGTCATTCCTCTCATCTGGGCCTTCACGGCACGTTAGCTCTGCATCCTTCCCATCCACTAACTTTAAAAATATGTTTATTAAAGTTAACACTCCTATACCATCTAGTGCCGCTGTTGAGCGGGTTTTTTCAGTAAGGAAGGATATACTGCGTCGGAAACGAGGCTCGCTCTTAGATGTAACTTTTGAGAAGCTTGTTTTCTTAAAGGCCAAGAAAGATCTTTTGAATAACACTGGTATGCATCAATTTTGCTGTCAAGGGTTTTGTAAGTGATTCTTATAGAGTTTTTCCTGCTGACTTCGAATCTGCAATCCGTTTTTCTCAATCAGCTCAGGTTATCCGGCTATGGCCTCATAAGTAAAATAGAATTTTTCGTGATTTTGTCAAAGCGGAATTGGAACAGTAACATCTATCATCACTTGTTTCACTTGTATAATATCTTTTTTTACTTTTCAGGCATATAGATAAAATATTTCATAATGAATAGAGCGTGTAAAAATGATCCCAATAGATTCTGCTACATATGTGGGACGGTTACCATGCCAAATAACCAGTCCAAATCACTAAATTTGTGAAGACAATGTATAGAGCATACTTTGGAATTAAGCTAGGGGACCAGGACAAAAATTTCGCCCCTCATATGTGCTGCAAGACGTGCATTGAAAATTTGAGAAGATGGAGCAAAGGCAGAGCGAAATCTTTGCCTTTTGGAATTCCCATGATTTGGAGAGAAGGAAAGGATCACGTGACAGATTGCTATTTCTGCATGACAAACCTCCAAGGTGGGCTTATAAATTTATTTTTCTTAAATTTTTGAAATCCTCGTATGAAACTGACATAATATTCACCGTAATGTAATATTCACCATATATAGCATAATATTCACCATAATGGTAATCATACATTTACATATACATATTGTTATAGAAAATACATTACACATACATATTGTTATACAAGTTACATTTGCATATACAATGATTGTATATTTTCTTTCTTTTTCATTCATATTGTCCCGAAGGGACAATATGAATGAAAAAGAAAGAAAATATACAGACTCCATCGACCTATTATATATCTTACAGACCGCAGCCTTCCCTCACGAGCCGCCACTGTCTGAATGCTTCTTCTATTTCATATGCAAGTTTTATATCCATGTTTCTGTGTTTCTATTTTCAGGAGTTAACAAGAAGAATAAACACATTGTTGTATACCCTGACATTCCTTCTGCTATGAGACCTGTACCCCCATGGTCCTGGAATTCCAATACCCGACCCACCTCAAACCCTGGACTTCGATGATTCTGATGATGAATCAATGACCAATGCCAATGACCAGTCCCAGTCGTATATACCTCAAAATACCGCTTCAAATGAGCCGAGGCCTCTCAACCAGGCCAAACTTAATGATCTTACCAGGGATTTAGGACTTTCCAAATTAGCTGCCGAGATCTTGGGCTCACGACTTCGAGAGGACAACTTGCTGGCTCCGGGAACAACATTCTCCTGGTATAGGAAACGAGAGGAAGAATTCCGCAAGTTTTTTGCAGTGCACGAAAATACCTCTTCCTTAGTGTACTGCTGCAATGTTGAGGGGCTAATCGAATCCTTGGGCCTGCCATATAACGCATCAGAATGGAGGCTATTTATAGACTCGTCTAAACGAAGTTTGAAAGCAGTACTTCTCAACATTGGGAATAGGGTTGCATCAGTCCCTGTAGCACATTCCGTACAACTTACTGAGAGCTACGATAACATGAAAATTTTACTGGATGCTCTCGTATACGACCAACATAACTGGAGGATCTGTGGAGATTTGAAGGTAATACTAATATCATAAGTAAACTATTGCTATTGACTATGTTGTTTTTCCAAAGGTTATTTGAGAGCGTATAAGAACACTTAACTTCCCCACAGAAGTGATACAGTCCAATGCATAGATTTTTTTATCTGATAGAACAAATTCTCTAAATTCTTTAAATATTTTCATTTTTTTTCAGATTGTGGCATTTGTATTGGGAATGCAAGGGGGATACACGAAATACCCGTTTCCTCTGCAAATGGGATAGCCGAGCGGATGAGAAGCACTATGCACAGCGTCAATGGGCATCCAGAGAGAATTTTGAACCTGAGTCGCATAATGTCGTTTCAGTGCCCCTTGTACCACCAACAAAAATTTTGCTCCCACCACTTCATATTAAGCTGGGCTTGATGAAAAATTTCATCAAATCAATGAATAAGGAGGGTTCAGCATTCCGATATCTCGAGAGTAAATTTCCTCATATATCTGATGCTAAACTAAATGCTGGGGTTTTTGATGGTCCTCAAATTCGAACTTTGATCAAGGATACTCAGTTCGAAAACGCAATGACTCCAACTGAGAAGAATGCCTGGCAGGCATTCAAATCAGTTGTCACTGATTTTCTTCGCAAGCGTAGAAGTCCAGAATACGAGTCCGTTGTCGAAAACTTGATGGAAGCTTTCAAAGCTCATGGGTCGCGCATGTCCATAAAAATGCACTTTTGTGGTCCCACTTGGACTATTTTCCTGAAAATTGCGGGGATTATAGTGAGGAACAGGGTGAACGATTTCACCAAGATATCAAAATAATGGAAGAGAGGTACCAGGGAAACTGGGATATCAATATGCTGGCGGACTATTGCTGGTGTTTGAAGCGAGACGTGCCCGAAGAAAAACACAGACGGAAAGCCAAAAAAACTTCATTCCTTCCTCAATAAACTTTTTTCCATATTCATTGTATGAATAAAAGTATTTATTCACACAATGTTTTCATTTTTCACGAGTGTTCTTATAATATTACTCGTATCTACAGTGTTTAAGCTAAAAAAATCAATAAATTTGGGGATAAAATTGACTTATAATAAATGGCCAATAGAGAAAAAACCTGACCTGATTGAGGAAAACCAATGTCATTTTCGAATTCAGCATGGTCGAATTATATAATATGAGTTGAAAAAAACCCTCACAGCAGACAAAAAATTTCATATGCATACCAGTGTAATAGTTCTTAAGTTTGTATATTTAGCTAATAAATGTCAATTATCATTGCCATGCACAATAACTCATTTGTTTCATTTCTTTAGTATTTCGTATTATTGTTTTGCAAAACTAAACTTTCCTGGTATATTCTAGCATTAGTAAATTAGTATCAATAGTATGCTACATCCTCTGTTATGTTGCAATTCCTAGTAATAAATCTTGCAGTAATTTTGTTTCACTGTTTTTGAAAATATTATGCCTTATAAGTCATAACAACGCAATGAAGGCATGCACAGACTTCATAGCCTATGCAATAACCAGTGGATACAAACCAACACATACTCGCACAAGCGAATGTTTATATAATATAATATTTTATGTATATATAAATTATGATATAATATACCTATGCATATATATAATATATTTACATTTCATTAAAAGTAACAGTAACGAGTAACGGTGCCGTTACTCGTTACTTTTTAAAAATGGTAACTGTAACGATAACGGCGTTACATTTAGACTGTAGTACGGTAATGTAACGGCATTACATTTATAAAGTAACGAGCACAGCACTGTGTGTATATATATATATATATATATATATATATATTAATATATATATATATATATATATATATATATATATATTGACAGAGAGAGAGAGAGAGAGAGAGAGAGAGAGAGAAAATACAACACTTCTCTCCTCCTCTTGCAGACGGAGTGAAAAGTTCACTTTTAAATAATTTATGTTCTAACTGGAATGATATTTTCAAAGGAGAAATTGCTGAAGTTTTTATCTGGCAAAGAGTTAAAATCAATAAAAACTTAAATTTTTATACTGCGGACCATACAAAAAAAGAAAGCATCAATAGCATCAGTACGTATAAATGTTTATAAGATGGAAAGGAAAATCCAATAAAGTGGAAAACTAGGAGCTAGTGGAACTCGAACCCGCGTCGCATGGTTTCAGAATCAACGGGACTACCAATCACATTATTCATGCGGAACCCCGAAAAAGGTTGGTTCGAGCGAGGCCAATAATATTTATGCCGTTTGACCATGCTCCATTCGAATCCCACTACGCCCTAATTTTCCACTTTATGGCCTTTTCTTTTTCCAATAGAGTTCTTCATTTAGTGTCAGACCTTTCTAGAAGAGGCATTTCTCATGAGTATACGGATGGTCCAGATATGAGTAGAGCCATGCAGTTCTGATCATGAATCGGAATTGAGAAATGTTTCGATTTTTTTGTCGGAACTGGAATGAAATCAGTTCCAAGAATCTTGTTTTAGGGTGGAGTTGGAATTGCAGAATAATTCCAGTACTGTGAGAGGAGTTGTTCATATACCATAGAGTGCAGGAAAACAATTGCCAACAAAAGCTATTAAAAGGAGTTTATCATTACGAAGAACGAACAATTTGGCGAGAAGACTCAGAGCATTTTTTTAACATTATAATTTTTTGTAGCCAAGTGAATGAAATTTCCCATTACTGGGCAACACGTCAGTTTTTCTCCATATAAAATTATATATAATTCATAGGTGTGGAACTTGAAGTTATATATATATATTACCCCTCGGAGTTAAATTAAAATAAATTACTCCAGGAGGGTATAATATTGTACTCCTGGATGGGAAACACCGTCTCGATGTATTGTGTTGCCCTGACCACAGAGCACGCCGGACCAAATCCGTTTAAGGGTCACTGTGTAGATATTTCTTTGGTGGTCAAAGAAAACACGTCGGCGAGTATTATTTTAATCAAATTTAGCAAGAGGGACTTGAATCAGTTACAGTAAATCAAATGTTTATCTTTTCACAGAAAGTTATAGACTGATTTCTTCACTAAAAGTTTATAAGTACAATACTAGTTAATCCTTAATTCTAAAATTAATCAAAAATATACTGTCAATCCTACAGTCAGGTCACAAACCCAAGTTTCCGATACAAAACATTTTCCTAACGAGATGAAATGCACCCTTCACCCGGAGATCACTTCTGAAGTTCTGAGGCTCTCTACCTAGCCCGCTCTGAATCTCTTTAATGTTGAATGTATGAGTCAATTACTAAATCTACTGCCTTTTCTTACGGTCAGACCCCAATTGAAAACTCATTCCAGCTAACGGACTGAAACCCGCCGTTTCAGCCCTGAGACCCGTCTCCTCGGAATCTGCCTTAAGGGTGCTGAGCCCCTTCTTATATAGTCAAAGGAACGGAACTTGCCTACGCCACCACGCTAGCGGTTGACGTCACCTGAAAACCTTGGAGAAGCGAGTGTCTCACAAGCCATTGTGTCTCCCAGATGCAATCAAAGATCCGGCTGCGTCATTGGCGTGTGATTTCCGTTCGGGAGGAAATTAGTCATACACTAGCGTGGTCTTATTGAATGAATGAAAATATATAAAAATAATTGTGTCACCAGGGCGCAGCTTTACTTCGATGATAAATCAAATTATAACATGTATAACATATATATATATATATATATATATATAATATATATATATATATATATATATATATATATATATACAGGGTGGGCGGAAAGTAGCTCCCTATTTTGGATTGGTAAAAAAATACGTATATTATCCATTTATTTCAGAAGAAATAATATGAAAAGGTAGGTATACATGGTAGATTTTCTCTAAAATTCAATGTGGGCTCCAACTCTTTCCACCAGCTTCTGGAGCCACCCAGGAATGGCGTCCACTGACTTTAGCAGGAACTCCGCGGGATGGAGGACATGACTTCCCGAATTCGGTCCTCCAGTTCTCTCCAATGTCCTCGGTTTGGTGCGGTAGACTTCTTCCTTTACCCACCCCCAAAGAAAGAAGTCGCACGGTGTCAAGTTGGGGCTCCTGGCTGGCCATTGATGTGGACCACGACGACCCATCCAACGCCCAGGGAAGTGGGCATCCAGCCACTCACGGACAACAAGAGCGAAGTGCGGAGGGGCGCCATCTTGCATAAATATCAGATCGTCGATGTTCTCCCATGTGCTGACAACCGGCCAGACCTCGTTTCGCAACATAGCAAGGTACCGCTCAGCATTCATGGTGTTGCGCAGAAGGAACGGGCCCACAACCTGATCTGAGGTCATACCACACCACCCGTTACACTGAACCGATTCTGCCGTTTTTCAGCGGTAACCGTGCGACTTCTTTCTTTGGGGGTGGGTAAAGAAGAAGTCTACCGCACCAAACCGAGGACATTGGAAGAACTGGAGGACCGAATTCGGGAAGTCATGTCCTCCATCCCGCCGGAGTTCCTGCTAAAGTCAGTGGACGCCATTCCTGGGCGGCTCCAGAAGCTGGTGGAAAGAGTTGGAGCCCACATTGAATTTTAGAGAAAACCTACCATGTATGCCTACCTTTTATATTATTTCTTCTGAAATAAATGGATAATATACATATTTTTTTACCAATCCAAAATAGGGAGCTACTTTCCGCCCACCCTGTATATATACAGTATATATATATATGGGTATACGGAGATTGTAGACGCCAATCGACCAGAGAAGTACTCCGGGGTGACGTTAGACAGAAGATAGGGAGTGCTGAAATTCCCGTTTCTCCTGTCACTGTCTTCCTTAGCTGATCTTTTTCCGTGTCTCATCTACCTTGTGAGCAGTCCAGCCTGCTCTCAAACACCCACTTCTCTCCCTATTCGTCACAACTCACATGCATCTTACACACTACATAATCTTACACACTACAAAGATGGCATTCAACTTCAAGAGTCGTCTCGGAGTCCCGTGGGGAGGGGACCATAAATGTCTCCACTTCTGACTCTCCTGCTGCCGATACCAGGAAGCAGACCCGAGTAGCGGGGCTGGATCTGCTACCGCCCACTCGAGATGTTCTGGACCTCTGCCTGATTCACTTTTCTTAAACTTCTGCAACATTCGTGGCCTTTTCTCAAATTTTCAATCTGTTGAACACCACCTCTCTTCCTCTAAACCTCATCTTCTTTTCCTGACTGAAACTCAGGTGTCTAGGACGATTGACAGCAACCCTTTTTCTGTACCCTCTTACTTTCTCTATACTCAATTTCACTCAAAGGTGGATGTTGCGTATATGTATGCAGAGATGGGCAAGATCACCAACTTTGGTGATCTTGAAGATCAAGATCAGATCACCAGAAAAATGTGATCTTGAAGATCAAGATCAGATCACCAGAAAAATGTGATCTTGAAGATCAGATCAAGATCGTGATCTTGAAGATCACTTTTCAAGATCACTTTTCAAGATCACTTTTAAGATCTATTGAATTGAAAAAAGTTGTACTCTTGTAGAGTAAACAAAAACAAATTATTTTGTTAATCACTCCTGAAAAGTATCACTCCTAATACTCCCCTGAGGGCTGAGGCAATACAAGCATCGCATCCTACCCATGTCACCTGATCTAAACCACGGGGATTGACGATTCCCCTTTCAGTTTTTCAGGTGGTAAACTTAAAACTTAGTATTATCATAACTTATCAGCAAAGAAAAAACTATTAAATGACCTACATATAGTTTTTAGTTCTATTTTTCTCAATTCTCATTTCACCAGGTCCATAACCCATATCAATGAATGGTCAGCATATATAAGTAAACATTTTTTACATAGAATTTAATTTTACAGTTTTACTGCAGTACGCAATTACTGACAATATAAGGGTAAAAACCGCAAGTTAAGAGTGTTAATTTAATGTTCAACCGCTGTAAACATTTGCTTTCAGCAAAACCAATTGTTCAAAGTTACCATCCGAGAGACGACTTCGTTTGGGGCTATGAACCATGCCAGCAAACGAAAACAACCGTTCCACTGGTGCAGAGGAAGGTAGCGTGGTGTTATACCTCTTGAAGATCTTCTTTATAGCAGGATACCTATCTAAAGAGTCGAGTGCCTTACTGGTGTCCTGCAAATAATTGAGGACTTCCAAGTCTTCCTTGTTGTTAGGAGCAGAGAATGAGCCGTCCATAGTTCTGAAGAAATCGTCTTCAGATGATGAGTCTGAGTTCACCGAACTATTACCACTGCTGTCAGAATTACAATTTCTTACAGCCATTTGCAGCTTGTCTTTTACTTGAGACTTGATTGCTTCATGATCGCCGAAATTAGGCCCTTGCAACAATGATATCCATCTAAGTTTGAAATACGGATGAGATACTGAGGCCAAAACGGCATCAGTTACCTCGGGGCTCAACGACAAAAAATGACCAAATCTGGCATTGAAGCCAGAGACGACTGCTGCCAGTAATGGCATGCAGTGTCTCAAGCGCAGGTCGTTTGGTTGGATAGGCTCCAATCTTGCGAGGGCATCTTGAGTCACTAGGACTGTTGGAAGAAGACAACCGTAGTAGCATTCTTTCTCTGCCTGTAATTTGTTGAGGGCTGCTGCAATTGGTTTTAGAACAGACAAATATTCTGAAATAAATTCCAATTCATTGTCTTTGAGGATGGGTAGATTCAGTTCTTCAAGAGCTACATTCACGTCGTTCTTATGTTTATATATTTGGCTTAATGAGTCGTACATTGAGTTCCATCGGGTGACGCATGGGTACCTAAATTGGACGCCAGTTATTTCCTGTATTTTTTCTGCTGACTTGGGTTTACCAGCAGCATTCCACAGCGCCGAACATTTTCCCATTGCAGAATGCTTTATCTTCTTTAGTCCAGGTGAATTCAGTCCTTTATCTGCATCAGTTGTTGCTACCAAGTTCAATGTGTGGGAGGCACATCGAATATGGGATGATAGTTTCACTGACTCCTCTCCATGCTCTCCTGAATGTTCAGGAAAGTTGCTGATGATAACCTCTTCATCTGAATCTTTTTCATCATCATCTTCATCTGCATCATCTTCATCAATGTCGTCAGTACGATTCTGAACACGAACACCGAACTCTTTAAAGCATTTCACCATGTTCGATGCATTGTCGGTGACTGTAGATACAACTTTTCTATAAGATAAACCATGCTCCGAGTTGATCCTGTCCAATATTCCAGCAATTTTATCAAAGCTATGTGTTCCACGAAATCTTCGGCATGCCAGTGCAGCTGATCCTCGCGACAAGTCATCATTGATCTGTAATGTAAGAATATAAAATCAATGTTTGTATGAACATTTTTTTAAGCTTAATTTAATAATATTGGTTAGACACGCACCAGCTAAACTGCGCCACCAAACATTGAAGAGAAGAACTATGTGATATAAAGGAGGCAATTCAGCGATGAGTCGCCTACCATACCACCACATCAGTGACCCATCCCATAAGAGCAAAATGTGGAAGAGTCCATATTCACAGCCTGTGAATATGGACTCTTCCACATTTTGCTGTGAATCAGACACAATGACAGATGACAGAATCAGTGAATTAGTGTGAAATTACTGTGAATCACAGCAAAATGAAGACTCACCAAATTAATGAATGAGGAACACATGTCGAATAATTGAAAAGATTATACTATAAGTCTATCAGACTATCAGTCTATCACCAATGGTCAATTTATCAATTATATAAAAATAATACACTAAATCAATAGCATACCCAATGCGCAGTGACTCCCATGAAACTGCGGTGATTAGTTGACCATATGTCGCATGTAACACACACATGGTCAACTGCTGCCAGTTTTGCTTGTATGTCTTCCTTCATTGTACTGGTTGTTGTTGCAAGAGATCTAGCCAGGGTGCGTCTAGATGGCACCTGAACAGCCGGGTTGACGTCTGAAAAAAATATTTAAAAATTAAAACAAATACAATAGATTAGCTATGGAAAAAATATCAAAATATTTAGCTAGGCTAGCGATAGTCTAATGTTCATACAAATAATATGATTAATTATTTTAATCAGATATTAGCTATGGAAAAAATAGCAAAATATTTGAGTTATACTAACATGAAAGAAGATCCTTAAATTCATGTAGTTCAACTAGGCTCAATGGTAGGAGCCCATTAGCCACAAGCGAGAGAATCTTCTTTTCAAGGATATCCTTGCATATTGGTGGTCCTGGTTTTTGCTTGGAAATGTGGAACATGCTTAGTGTTGACTGCTTGGCAATTTTGGCAGGGCCAGCATTGCTGCCGCTGGCATCTTCTTCTTTAGCTGGACGCTTGCGAGATTTCTTCTCCGATTCATATTCACCCAAAAGATCCGAATGTAGTTTCTGCACAAGAAAATAAATTATTATCATGCGGAGAGACTTCTTGAACACCCTGTATAATATTTATCAGAGTATCAAACTTCTAGTTGAAATTAATACTTAACAAGATTCTAAAATTTTGTTATCTTTAACTAAAATTATTTTCACCATGATCAGTGCATTTTTATCCTATGTTAAATTGAAAGCCGAATTTCGTCCTTCAGTAACTAAATAGGAGAAATTACAGACATGGATCAGACAGAGAGAAAGACAGATACACCTGGCGTTTTATTATAGTTGGATATCGGCAGTTTTTAATGTAGTTACTAGTCCATAATCTATTAATATCTGAAGTGCACAATATATTCAAATGGACGTCTATGTAAATGTAGCATTAGTCTTGTATGGCACCAGTCACTTAAAATATGACTTGAACCATTATGTTAATGTTGCTACTTACTACTTAGTTACTAAGTAGTACTAACCCTGAGGTGCCTCAGAAGATTGCTTGTTGAGTCGAGGCCAGCAGACAGAATTGTAGTTTTCTTTGTACACTGCCTACAAATAACTTTGATACTGTTTCCAGTTTTTTCGACAATTTGAAAATATTTTCCGTTCAATAGCACAGATTGATCCTTATTACCAACATTGTTATCTAAATATATTGAATACTGTTCTGGTGACAACCTAGAATATTTGGTTCCCTTGGGAGCCTGTTGAAGTTGTAAAATTGCACTCATTATTAAAAAATTCAATCTGTAAATAAAATATGTTTAGAATTAATTTATTATGAATACGGACCTATAGGCTATATTTTATGCCTATATATAATAATATTAATAGAACACTTTTAACATAATTGCACAGTAAATTACACTTTTTACGAGCCTAAATTCCACAGCAACTACACCTTCCATGAGCCCACGCATGACGCAAGTCACCCAACTAACAGAAAACATAAACAGTCGGTGTTGAACAAAGTTGCCACCAGATGTCGCTTGGACAAAAAACAAATGACATTCGCATAGCGGCATATTTAAGAATCTGAAATTAAAAGTGATCTTGAAGTCTAAAGTGATCTTCAAGATCAAGATCACAAGAAATAAAGTGATCTTAGATCAAGATCAAGATCACCATAATAAAAGTGATCTTCAAGATCAAGATCAGATCACGATCTTGATCTTCAAGATCACGATCTGATCTTGAAGATCAAGATCGTGCCCATCTCTGTATGTATGCAATGACCTAACTTGTTCTCGTATTCCCGAATTCGAATTTAGGTTAAATGCCAGTGTCAAACTAAATACATCTGCGCTGTTTACCTTTCTCCTAATTCTACTGACTATCCAAATTTTTTTGACTACCTCACTTCCAAAGTGGAATACATTCTTTCCCGCTCTTCCTTTGTTGAAATCTCCATTTTAGGAGATTTCAATTCAACACCACCTTTGGCTTTCCTTCCACTTCACTGACATCCCTAGTAAACTAGCTTACAACTTTTCTATCCTAAATTACCAAGAGAAAATTGTACAGCACCCTACTCGTATCACCGATCGCCTGGGAGATAGGCTCAACATTCTGGATTTATTTCTTACCTTTCATCCTTCTTCCTACTCTGTTAAAAAATTTTCTCCGTTGGGCTCCTCCGATCACAATCTTATATCTGTTTCCTGTCCTATCGCTCCAATTCGGCCTTTGGATCCTCCCAAGAGAAGGCGCCTTTGGCACTTCGGTGCCGTTGATTGGGAGGCCCTTAGGCAGTACTTCTGTGATTTCCCATGGAATGATTACGGCTTCCGTGGTCGGGACCCTTCAGAGTATTCTGTGCGCATCACAGATGTGATTTTCTCGGGCATAGAGGCGTACATTCCATATTCTATTTCTCCTGCTAATGCAAAAAAAACTTGGTGTAACTTGTTCTAATGCTATCCGCAACAGAGCGGAGTCTTTCAGAAGGTACCGTCGCTATCCAGTTCCTGACTCTCACTAAATTATATTTCTGCCCGGATTCGTGCAAAATCTGTTCTTTGATTCGCTAAAAATTCCTTCATCTGACTAAAAATGTGAAAATCTATCTAATTCTTCTCGTCGTACTTGCCTTTGCCTCTTCTTTCCCTCCTCTTTTCCATTCCGAGGCTTAGTTACCATCTCTTCTCCTGACAAAGCTGAACTCTTCGCTCAAACTTTCGCTTACAATTCAACCCTGTACGATTCCGGTGCTGTTCCACCATATCCTCCACCCCCCCCTCTAACTTTATTATGTCTGAAATTAGAATCTCTTCCAAAGATGTTCTTTCTGCCCTATCTGGTCTCAACTCTAGGAAGGCGTATTGTCCTGATGGTGTTCCTCCTGTTGTTGTTAAGAACTGTGCTTCAGCGCTGACACCCTGCCTCGGCAAAACTCTTTCGTCTTTGTCTCTCATCTGGTACTTTTCCTTCACGCTGGAAGTTCGCTTTCATTCAGCCTGTCCCAAAGAAGGGTGACCGCTCTCAACCCTCCAATTATTGCTTAATTGCTTTCATTTCTTGCCTTTCTAAAGTTTTTGAATCTATCTTTAATAGGAAGATTCTTAAACACCTCTTTTCTCACAATCTTCTTTCAGATTGTCGGTATGGATTCTGCAAGGGACGTTGGACTGGCGATCTTCTTGCATATCTCTCTGACTCTTGGTCATCCTCCTTTTGGGATTTCGGTAAAACTTTTGCTATTGCACTAGGCATATCAAACGCTTTTGATAGAGTCGAGAACAAATCTTTAATTTCGAAACTGCCCTCCTTCGGTTTCTATCCTTCTATCTGTGCCTTCATCTCTAATTTCCCATCTGGCCGATCTATAGCTGCGGTTGTAGATAGCCACTGTTCTTCCCCTAAAGCTATTAACAGTGGTGTTCCTCAGGGTTCTCTCCTGTCACCCACTCTTTTCCTCTTATTTATTAATGATCTCTTAATTCGCACTTCCTGTCATATTCACTCTTATGCCGATGATTCCACTCTTCACTTCTCCACCCGTTTCCCAAAGCGTCCTTCACACCAGTCACTTTATGATTCGCATAGGATGGCTATGGGACACCTGACGTCTGATCTTTCTGCTATATCTGACTGAGGGAGAGAAAACCTAAAATTGTAGCTTTCAATCCCTCAAAAACTCAGTTCCTCCATCTGTCTACTCGTCACAATCTTCCACACGACTATCCCCTGAACTTCAACAACATACAACTCAATCCTTCCTCTTCTCTTAACAGTCTTGGCGTTTCCTTTTCACGTGATCTTTCGTGGAAAGATCACATATACTCTCTTTCTAAAACAGCTTCTAAGAGGTTAGGTGGGCTGTACCGCCTCCGCGGTTTCTTTATTCACACTCGGTTGCTGTCTCTGTACAGGGGTCTTGTTCGCCCACGTATGGAATATGCTTCTCATGTGTGGGGTGGCTCAACCCACACAGCCGTATTTGACCGGGTGGAATCAAAGCTTTTCGTCTCATCAATTCCCCACCTCTTACTGACTGTCTTCAATCTCTCTCTCTCTTCGCCGCAATGTTGCCTCACTCTCTCTTTACTCACTCTCTCTTTACTCTAACTGAATGCCTCCTTCTTTAAGGAGAGCACACAACACCAGACTTTCTACACTTTCTTATTCTTTTTCTGTCCAATTATCTAACGCAAAGATTAATCGGTATTTCCAATCTTTCATCTACTCAACTGGTCAACTGTGGAACAATCTTCCTCAATCCATCTTTCCCCCTGTCTATGACTTCCCATCTTTCAAACGCAGAGTGTCTAGGCTTCTCAAAAACCTTGGACCTTGATTTTGGCTCTCTTCTTCTATGGGCGCTTTTGCGGGCATTTGCCCTTGGCCCCTCCTTCCTGCATAAAATATAATATATAACCCTTGTTGCCCAGTGAAACTGGCTTAAAAAAATGCTCTGAGAAGACTGCTGCCAATGCTCTCTCTCTCTGTATATATATATATATATATATATATATATATATATATACCTTTTTAACCTTTCAGATGTTCCGTGCGATGATTCCTCATTTCACGGTCAGGCTCGTTGCCCGTCCTCTTGAGTTGGTCTGATGAAGTAAAGAGTTGGTTTCTTGCATTCTCCACTTCACATAACCAGGTACTCCCGGCTCATCTGGAAGTTTTGTGCCAGGCTTCTCGTCTTTTTTTGAAGATATCCACCGCTGAAGTAAAGATGCAAATTTGTGACAATTTTCCTTCTCGGGTGCATGAGTTTCTCAAAGCCTGGCTTTGGGGTGCATAAAGTTATAAAAGGTTGAAGAACACTGCTCTAGACCTTTGTAGTTTTCTGACGTACGTGAAGTTATGGTAGATTAAATAGATATAAGTTCCTGTAATTGGTCAGTTCAGTAATGAGGGCGGAGCTTATTTGCATATGTTTAGCTTTGAAGAATATTTGTTCAAACCTGTATGCGAATAACATTAGCGTGTATTCCAAAGCGGTGTACCAAAAGTACAATTAAAGCTTCATAGATGAAAATCTTTGCATCTGAGCAGTCTGATGATTCTAGCAAATAAATTGCTAGGTCCAACAATATTTTGAAGCAAAATGGCAATATAGCAAATAACACTGCCCAACAAAAAAAAATTTTTTGCTGCTGATTTAATTCTAAGACCTGTTTCTGGATAATATTGATGTGCTGATTTAAAAAATCACCTTAGATTTTGTCCATCACATCAGGTTTTCGTGCAATGCAATATGCCTATTTTGGGTGATCCATGAAGGCGCTTATCAAAATTGATGATTTTTGAGACCTGTTAACAGCTGTTTTGCTGTTAAAATTTTATCTGTGGAATACGCAAATCTGTGCATTAAATCTAAAGGTCATGTACAACATATTAAAATCTTGGGTATCTGTGATTTCCCCAGGTGTGAGCGTGACGTCATGATCCAAAAAGTCTGAAAATTATAAAGATCTTGTAAAGGATTTACTTGTAAACTTTCAGCAGTTGGGTTGCAACATGAGCATTAAAGTTCACTATCTCAACAGTCATCTGGATAAATTTCCAGAAAATCTTGGTGATGTTAGTGAAGAGCAAGGTGAAAGGTTCCACCAAGATATCAAAGTGATGGAAGAACGATACCAAGGAAGATGGGATACCCATATGATGGCTGACTACTGCTGGAGCCTGCAAAGAGATTGTCTTGACATCTCTCATTCTAGGAAGTCCTATAAGAGAAAATTTATCAGCACTGAAAAGTAAGAAAACAAGAAAAAGACAATGTTAAGAAAACTGGTCCCGTGCTTGCTTTAATATGGATTCATTTTTTGCTTATTTAAACACTTTTAATCACTTTATGTGTCAATATTACCATTGTATATTAAAGTTCACTCCCTGCACAATTGTTTACTTTTCCATGCTGATTCTGAGTATGTAAAAACTTATTTTTTGAAAAGAAAAAAAATTGGGCATAACCCTGCCAAAATGCGATATCTCCAAAATATCCATATTTGATTTCTCGAAAACCTGACGTGATAGGCAAAAACTAAGGTGATTTTTTAAATCAGCACACCAAAGTTACCTAAAAACAGGTGTTAGAATTAAATCAGCAAAATTGGTGTTGGGCAGTGATAATCTAGCAATTGCCCAAAGCTAGCAAATTTTTAGCAATATTTCGAAATTTGTATGTAGGTTTGTTGGCCTCCTCGGTGTCAGCAGCTCACGTCACCCTTGCTCAAGGTGTGAGCGCGCATGCGCATGTTGATTGTAAGTTGTGATTTGCGCCCACTTGAACCTACATTTCAGTGAATATCTCGCGTTTTATCCAATCATTTTCTTTAAGGTAGGTATTTTTATAAAGCGCATTTGACGCTCGTCGTTTTGATGTGCAGCTTGGTTGCCAGGTTGGCCATTTTATGGACACGCACATGTGTGTATATATGTATATGTCTGTGTATGCGTACAACTGTTTCTAAAAGCTATTCAAGCTGTCATAATTTGAAACAATTGTAACCACAATCATACATAACCTAGTTTACTTCAATAAAAATTTTCAGTATATATTTATAGCAGAGCGTGATGGACAAACCGAAGTATTCCGCCCTCAGTTATTGCATCCAAGCTATCCTAATCATTCCAGTATCCAATGCCGTTTGTGAATGGATTTTCTCAGAGATTCATCGCATAAAAAAAAAAAATCGATTCGACACCAGATCCATTCTGAAGCTGATTTCCACGCAGGAAGGTTTGAAAGCTAATTAATTATCAGGACTGCGCCTCTTTCGAGCCCACGTCTGGAATGTATAGAAAATTCAATAACGATACGCACAATAACTCGTAAAATGTAAATCTAGTGATCGATTCTGTCCATTTGCGCTGTTCTACTCACTATGAATCAATAAATATTTGACAATTTCTTGGCAACTTTGATTCCTGAATCCAGCAATTTTTCCCCAAATCTAACAAATTTTGATCGATCATCTAGTACAGTGTTTCCCAACCGGGGGCCATGGCACATTTGAAGGGGGCTACAGGAAAATGTTAAGATTTAGAGGGGCCCAGACTCCATGAAGGGGCCACAGGACTCAACCTATTGAAGCCTAAATTATAGTTAGGCCATAGATAATTTTAATTTATGTAGTTGAATTACATTTTAAAAATTATTAATACATATATTTTCCTTTTTTTTAGATATTTTTAATAGAATTTGAATTTATCTGTAAACAAATATTTTGCATCTTACAAGCTTATTGTGCGGCGCACTCCATTGTGCGCTTGATCGTTATGCGCCTGGCAGCGTTGTTGACTTGATAAAATACTTCAGGTTGAAATCCTTACAGTCTGTTACCACGTGGATCGTCGCTGTAGTGTGTAAGTAGCTCTTATTTTGTTTACCCTAATATTGCGAAGTTGTAGTAATTTTACTAGTTTTTTTTAATTTATAATAGATTGCTATAAGTACAGTATTTCTTTTGATTATATTTTTTTATAATTAATACATAATATAAGTAAATAACTGAAAATTTTTGTTTGTCAGTAAAGTGTGCCATTACTACACCAAAGCATTTTTTTCACTTCGGTTTCAATTAGGGTTTATTTACAAAGAATATGGCATTTACTCTTAGATTCTGATGATTGTATTTATTCGTTTTGTATCTGCATTAATTTTAGTAATATATATATATATCCCCTCAAGGGGGTACATTTCTGGTGTTTTGTATTTCGGTACAGGGTACCAGGATGTACTAGGAGTTGGTGTTGTGCACCCTCCCGGTGCTCTGCACAGGGAGTGGAGGGTTGTTTCTGGGTCTTTTCTCAGAAATACTCTTCCTCTTTCGCCGCTGAGATAAGCGCCTTTCTGTTGCGGCGCGCTTCGGCTCTAAAAAGTATATATATATATATTATTAATATAGTAAATTTCTTCTGCACAGATTACCCATGGCTACTGCGACGAAGAAAAATGTCGACAATACTCCAGTGAGTATTTAGCTTATGGTTTTATACATTCACCAGACAATATAACAAAGCCATTGTGTCTGATATGTATGGCTACACTTTCTAATGATAGTATGCGACTAAGTAAGCTTAAAATACATTTGGAGAATAAGCACAAGGACAAGAGAAGACAAACATTAGATTACTTTAAAAAGCTGCGCGATGATTTCCAAGCAAGGAGCACTATTAAGATATATTAGCAAAACAGCGGCTAAATTAGACAAAGGTTTAATTGCATCTTATGAGATTTCCAAGCTAATAGCGAAATCGGGAAAACCTCATACTATTGGTGAAGAATTGATTTTGCCTTCAGTATCTGTGGTGATTTCAACTGTCATGCAACAAAATCCCCAAAAAATCACTGAGGTCATTCCGTTGAGCAACAATACAGTATCAAGACGTATTGATGAAATGGCAAAGGATGTAGAGGAAAACTAGTTAAACATTTACAAGTAAAGATCTTTGCATTACAAATTGATGAATCATTATTACGTGATAATGAAGCCCTTCTCATGGCGTATGTTAGGTTTTTGGATAATGATCAACTCAGAGAAGAAATGCTTTTTGCCCGGAGCCTTGTGACAGATACTAAAGGTGAAACAATTTTCAAAGAAGTAGTGACCTATTTCAAAGAAAATGATATTCCACTTGGAAATATCATGGCTTGTGCAACTGATGGCGCCGCTGCTATGGTAGGTAGATATAGGGGATTTATTGCACATTTAAAAGAGGCTGTACCTAAAATTTTTTGCATACACTGTGTTGTCCACCGTCAACATCTGATTGCAAAAAATTTAGGAGGACGTCTGAAAGATGCACTTGATAGTGTAATTAAGGCAGTCAACCTTATCAAGTCAAATCCACTTCAAGGGCGTCTTTTCCGACAACTCTGTGCTAGCAATGAAGAAGGGTTCGAGCGCCTACTTTTGCATACAGAGGTGCGATGGCTTTCTAAGGGTAATTGTCTGCGTCGCTTCGTTGCACTTTGGGATAGTGTTGCATTATTTCTGGATGGTAAGCAGCTTGGAGTACAAATCATTGCTGCCAAATGTGACATATTCTACCTTTCAGATATATTTGAAAAGCTAAATGTCTTGAACAAACAGCTACAAGGTAAAAATACAAATATTTTAACTTGCAAAGAGGCTATTTGTGCATTTCTGGGAAAAATTAAGCTGTTCATGACAAATATCGGGCGAAAGGAGTTGATACAGTTTCCAACCCTCCGCACTATTGAGAGTGAGCTGAAAGATGATGATATTTTAGTATACATTGATCATTTGGAGAAATTGCACAGTGATATGGAAGTTAGGTTCACAGATCTTCTAGAAATGGACATTCCAGGTTGGGTGGTAGACCCATTTGGGATTAATGCAGCTGATGTTGATATCAGATTACAAGAAAGCCTCATTGAGTTACAGAGTAATCAAATCTCTCAGGCTAAATTTAAGCATGGGCTCAGTCATGACTCCAGATTCCTGGGATCTTGGGAGCATTGCTCCAGTAAATTTGACCATGAGAAAAAGTAAATTTGGGTTTGGGTTTTGTTCATCCGCTAGATGTTATGCAATTTTTTTGCGTATACGTTCTTGTACAAACCAATTTTTTTAAATTACAAATTTAGTTATTTTAAGTTTAGTTGGTAATTCCATATTTAATAATTATTTTTATTTTTTGTTAAGCTTCAATGTTTTGATAATTAAAATTTTATTAAAACGTATATTTTTTAATATAAAATTATCAGGATTGGACTATGTTCCATTGATCTCGGCCAGGTTTGATAAATTGGCTAGATAATTACTTGTGCAGTTTTAAGTAATCCACCATGACTCTAGAATTGAAAAGTTTAGTTAAGTTTAAACTTACTTTTACTTACTTTAACTTACCTACTTTTACTACTCTCCTTACTTTTACTAAGTTTAAAGCACTTACTTTTACTTACTTACTTTTACCATACTATATTTACTAACTTTTACTTATTTTGTATTTTTTCAGGTAGTCAATAATCAATAATGGATCCTAATATTGATGAAGTTGGAGAGAAAAGTGAGGGTGTTAAAAGGGGTTACTTTTGTGATCAATGCAAGAACAAATATTCAAAGAAACAAAACTGGGAGGAACATTTTAATTCCAAAAAAAATATTTGTTACAATACAAGAGGTCCCAGAGTTTGGGCCCACAGCTTAGATATTGCAGTAAAGAAATACCAGGATGAAGTGCAGCAAAGAGATACGGCAAAGCAGTCATTTAGTTTGTTTACAAAATGTGCTAGTGCTAGACCTCAGAAAAATGAACCAACTTCATCAACTGCTAATCTAGAAAATGAAACTTTTCACTAGATGTTTCACAGACTGAAGAAAGTGCTTCTCCTCCACCTAAGAAACAAAAGGTAAGTGAGGAATCTGCGCATCAGACTAACAAAACTGCTTTAGAGGAATTTGAAAATTCCCAAATCCAGAAGACATTGAATGCAATTTTGCGCCTAACAAAGAAACTCACCAAGCTGTTGAGGTTAATAAAAGAGAAGAGTCAAAATATGCCTTCAAGTTCAAGTGTTGCATCCAAATCTAATAAAGCAAAAAGCAACAGGCACTAGATCTGCTGTAATGATCACACAGAAAGCCATTGATCAGTGGCCAAGCATACATGGCGGTAAATTCACAACAAATGCCTACATGCAAGGTCTAACATCGTCCACTGTTGCTGCTGCAATGAATAAATAAACTTAAGGTGAGTTATAAACTGTACGTTATTGTATTATTATGTTTAGCTAAAACAATTTGTAATTGGTATGTCATCAATTCAAGAGTTTACTATCATTAACCTATCTAGTGGTGTAAGGGGAAAAAAAGTAAATTCAGAGCTGTGCTCCAGTAAATTTTTTCAAATCTGGAGTCATGGGCTCAGTAACTTATGGACAAGTAGTGAAATTGCTATGAAATACCCATTGCTTTGGGACGAAGTAAAATTGTATTTCATTGCCTTTCCTACTTCTTATCTGGTTGAGTCCGGTTTTAGTAAAGTGTCACACCTACTATCAAAAGCTCGCAACCGCTTAGAAATAGTAAGTAGAGGTGATCTTCGTTTGTCTCTGACAACCATAGACCCTGATATTGAAAAACTTGCGAAACTGCATGAGTCACAAGGATCGCATTGAATAATAAGGAGTTAATGATATATTTGATTTTGCTAAAGGATTTTATTTTTTTGTAGGAAAAATTATTTATTTTAAAAGGTTATTAAATTTTTGTTAGCCACTGTTTAGTTTTTGTTATGTTTATAGTCCTATGTGACAAATAATATTGTACCTGAATACAAATAGTTGTTTTAATATCCTTTATATATATTTGTTTTTGTAAAATAGAGTTAATCTGCATATTACCTACTGAAAATAATGCTTATGGGGGCCACAGGAAAAAATAAGGTTCCTAAGGGGGCCATAAACCAAAACCGGTTGGGAACCACTGATCTAGTAATTTCGGATCTTTTCGACCTGGTCACGGTGCATCCGAGTGTTGTCCGAGTGTATTGGTTTTTCATGCAGTGTTAGACAAGGTTCCTCGCTCCCTTTTTATCTCTATATTGATGGTAAAAGGCAGGGGGTAAGAGTGGAAACTGTGGTCGAAAGGATCTGACAGAACTCTGAAGTATAAATGTTGAAGAAATATTCCAACGTTTATGAAACTTATAACTGATATTTTTTAATAATGAATATCACACGCATATTGTCCTCATAAATTTTTAATGTGTTGACAACCATTTCTCAAAGTAGATATACCTTATGGGGAATAATAATAATAATAATAATAATAATAATAATAATAACTTTGTTTGCATACCTCAAATGACAGAAATTAGAAGGAAAACGGATATGCTTCATTATATACCAAGAAGATAGAATAAACCATTTTTGGAAACTTGGTTTCCAAAGCTACAGATATATTACAAAGCAATGCAGTATAATATAGTGTATAATTTAGTAAGGATTTATTGAGAATCAAATTAAATTTAAATTAGTGATTGAAACTGAACGAATGAATGTCCCATGAATGAATGAACCATGAATGTTCGTCTATGCATGAAAGCAAACCTTAAAATGTTGGAAAACTCGTCAGTATGATGGCAATCTAATTATTTTATAACGATGTTGTGAGCTGCTCATGTATGAATAAAGGGGCATACAGTTTACGAGACACAGAACTAAAAGTTGTTACATCATTTGAATGAATAGAAGTTTGGATACAAATACAGCCATGAAGATAAGAGTTTATATAATAGTCACATGGTTTTCCTTTTAGAGTTGTCACAAATGTGGGAGGGGGTGTTTTATTTTGGTTAAAAAAAGACTACACTGTACAGGGTGTACATAAAGTCAGGATCTATTTTTGTGAAATAATTATTTTTTTCTATTTTTCTTTTCAGAAGCCCTTAGAATGAATACAGAAGAGCGTGTGGCAATAGTAATTTGGCGAATCGAGGGAAAGAAATACAATGACATCAGAGAGAGTTTAGAAGGAGATTTCATAAGCCGGGGCCAATAGACAAGACAATACGAAAATTGGTGAACAAATTTAAACGAACGGGATCTGTAAATGATGAAGCAAGATCAGGACGACCGTGTATGTCAGATCTTACCGTGAATGCAGTACGCGGAATTATCACTGAGGAGCCACGTACGTCCGTTCGTGCTGCATCACACAGACTCGGCCTCCCGACGTCATCTGTGCACAAAATTCTGAAAGTTAATTTGCAGAAGAAAAGCTATCATTTGCAGGTTTTACATGATTTACATGAGGAAGATTTCCCTCGACGAAGTGCTGTGTGCTGATCTCGTAAAACAAATCTGAAGTGATAATTTAATGGACAACATTCTCTTTAGTGATGAAGCCACTTTCCATACGTGTGGAAAAGTAAATCGCCATAACTGTCGAATTTGGGCAGATGAAAGACCGAATGATTTCGTCCAAAATTGGGAAAGAGACTCACCTAAAGTTAATGTCTGGATGGGTTTAACAAAATCTAAGGTTTATGGTCCTTTTTTCTTGCTGAAGCTACAGTTACGGGGCTTATTTATCTGGACATGTTGCAGCAATTCCTTGAACCTCAGCTGATTGGGGATAGGATTGTTAGTACCGTCGTCTATCAACATGATGGTGCTTCTTGTCACTATGCCAAAATTGTTCAGGATTATCTAAATGGACGTTTCCAAATCGCTGGATCGGACGCGGAAGCAACAGACCTTGGCCAGCGAGATCACCAGATTTAACCCCTTTAGATTTCTTTGCATGGGGCTTTATCAAATCGCACGTCTATCAGACGAAGATTACGAGTCTTGAAAACTTACGTACACGTATACGAACTGCTGCAGATAACATAACCCCGCAAATGCTCCAGAATGTGTTTAGAAATGCTGCGGAACGATTTGAGCTGTGCAGGGATACTGATGGGCGTCACGTCGAATCCTACTCTTAATTATTTAATAAATGTTACCACTTTATCATTTTATGATTGAATTCCATATAATTTCCAAGTGCTTCACAAAAATAGATCCTGACTTTATGTACACCCTGTATAGTTACTCCTGATGCAATCTTTCTTCCTTTTTAATTATAATTTCTTATCCGGAAACACCTTCGTTGAAGAATTCTGAATTTGATCTTCCGAATTAATCTTATGGATGGCTCTCAACTCTGTTCTGCGATTTGAGGATGCAGCCACAAGTGTCTGAGTTTAAGACAAATATAATCATTATGGGTATAACTTTTTCATCAGTATCGAACTATGTTCAACCCCATCTGCAGCGCCCCGCCGCATTTAGTCGATTTGATAAAGGAAGAAATATCTTCCACTATCATTTCGAATGACAATCCGTTTGAAGGAAATTGTTTGAAGATACTGAGCTCGGGGGTTCGCCTCCCACTTTTTTGCGTTCTGCAGCCTTACGTGTGGTCTGATTTGGATAGAACATAATATGATGATGACTGAGACAGAGATGAAGATGTTTGAGAGTAAATGATAATGTATGAGCATTGTCACATTTGCTATATGCGAATGTTAAAAATCAATCCATTGTCTTAAGCTTATCTTTCTTGTCATTGTTGGTTTCGACTGTACTATAATTACTTCACAGAATACCATTTTAAGAAAGTCCTGCACGTGATGTTGAACGCATCCATTGTTCGCTCACGTACTACAGTGAGAGAATGAAGAATAAGTTAAATAACTGTTTAAAAACTTTAGCATAATATAAAAACTTTAAGATATTTTGGCTTTAGAGAAAGCAGAGGTTGTGAGGATTAAGCGTTTGCAGTACAATATTTAATGCAGAAAGCACGGAAGTTAAAGATACTGTTTACAGATCTTCGCTAATGCACATGATGATGTCAATACAGGCGCCTCGTGGCAAGTGCTTGGAAAGTATGGTGTGAGTGAGTAGTAAGTTGTTAAATTTGTTTAAAGCTTTCATGTGGGTAGTTGTAGTCGTGTTTGTTTAAGGGTGAGATGAGTGAGGGGTTTGTTATTAATGCTGGAGTATGACGGGTCTGTGCGTTGTCACCATGGCTGTTTAAAATGTATATGGATGAGTAATGCGTGAGGGAACAATGTGATTAACTAAATTGTTCACATTATTGTTTTTAAACTTCTTTGATTTCATACGAAACCAAGCGTGGATTCATAATTTTGGCAGTTAAGCATTAGTGGGTCTGTTCAGTAGTTGGATGCATAGATCATAAATTGCTTTAAAATTGTAGGGACCGTATTTTTGCCTTCTTGTTCTTGTGTAAAAGTTGAGTTAAAGATATAAAATACAACTCTCTCTCTCTCCTCTCTCTCTCTCTCTCTCTCTCTCTCTCTCTCTCTCTCTCTCTCTCTCTCTCTATATATATAATATATATATATATATATATATACATATATATACACCACCTCGTTGCAGTTCCGTCCGTTGGTCTCTCTTCACACGAAGGTCAAGCTGGTGGAGGAGCGAGTTGCTATCTTCGCTCTCCACCGCACATAGCCAGGTACACCCGGCTCATCTGGTACCATCCTGAGCCAGGCATTTAGCCTTCTTTTGAAGATTTCAACTTTGACCCCTGTCACGTTTCTGAGTCCTTTGGAAGCTGGTTAAAAAGTCTTGGCCCCCTGACAACCAAGCTATTTTCCTTCAGTGTTGAAGAGGTTCCTCGTCGGGCCTTTAATTTAGGAACACTACACATTCTGTCTTTCCTATTTCCCAGCGTTGTTTGGATGGTAATTGGGTTTAGTTTGAGGTTTGGTGCCAGTTTTTCGATCATTTTCCATATGTAGATTACGGTGTACCTCTCTCTTTTTCTTTCCAGGGAGTACTGAGTTAGTTTACGTAGTCTTTCCCAGTAGATGAGTTTTTTGCAGCCATCAATCTTGGCTGTGAAATGTTTTTGAGTTTCTTCTAGTTTATTAATTTCTTCCTTTTTATATAGGAACGTCAAAACTGAGCAGTATTCAAGTTTTGGTATGATCAGTGTTTTCAGCAGGGGAATCATTACTCTCTTGTCCCTCCTTTCCAACGTTTTTAGTACCTGTCCCGTAACTCTTTTTGCATTGTTTATCGCTATCTGATTTTGTGTCTCGAATTTAGCATCATCGGTCATTATATCCTCTAAATCGATCGCTTTTGTGCTTTTCTGAATTTCCTGTCTATCTGTTTAAGTTCCTTATTTCTACCATATCTCTTGAGATATGGTAGAAATAAGGACAGTGAACCGAGAAATTTCAGCTCTTGAGCTGAAATTTCTCAGTGTTAAATGTCATGTTGTCTTCTGACCATTTGTATATTTTGTTCGTGTCCCTCTGCAAGGCCTCCACCTCATTTGCATTGCTGATTTTTCTGCTGATCTTTGTATCGTCTGCAAAGGATATTAATATACTGCTGTTGTTTACTTCACTGTCTACACTATGTCTGTTAGCGTGAGAATGAATAGGAGTGTGGCCAGTACTGTACCTTGTGGTACTGAGCTGTGTACTTCCGATTGTGATAATGATATACTCGTACCTTGAATCTTTACGACCTGTAGACGTGCTCTGAGGAAGTTGTAGATCCATTTTCCCACTTTGCCTATTATTCCCATATGTTTCATTTTATGTGCTATTATACCATAATCACATTTGTCGAAAGCTTTAGCAAAGTCCGTGTATACGACATTGTAGTTGTCATTGCCTTCCAATGCATCTAGGATAGGGTGTTTCTTGTGTGTGATAAAAAAAGAAAATTATAAAATTTACCGGGACACCCTTCCATTTTGTTCCAGTGTTTTAGAAACCAATGCATAAAAATACTTTTGAAAATCTGATGTTATTTAGAGGTCGCTACCAAAGGATGAACATTTCAGATATTCATGTTTTTACAGTAATGTTCAAGGTTCATTAATTACACTCTCGATGACTGTACGAAGGAATTTCAAAATAAAATGTCATGTCAAACAAAGTAAATCCTGTATTTTAAAAGTAAACACTTAAACAACTGAAAAAATATTTTGTTTGCCAAAGAAAAACATTATGGTTATCTGACTAATTGTATTAAATCTCACGATTTTTGGTGTTGATTTTTTGGCATTAGGATACTTCTTTTGGGGTTCCGTTACCACCCACCTGTAGGATGAACTGCTTCTGTTTCTCATTTCTTGTAAGGATGCTGTTATATTCAGTGATCAGAGCAACCCCTCGTTCTGCGGTGTCGTTTACAACTTTCAGTGCTTGAACAATTGCTTCTGATGTGAGTTAGTTTTTGTTGGTGGGCCACGTCTCCTGATCTTCTGTCAAGAACGGGCCAGGAATTTTCAAGATGTTGAAGCAGCTTATGGTTTGTGCAGCAGGGGCAATCGGGACACGGCCCCAACCGGCCCCCCCCCTTACCCCGGGCCCTACATGCTCTATATATTTGCATCCTGAATAAATTTTACAAAAATCAGTGTTGTTTGTATTTTTTTTTACTTTGGTTGAAATAACTTTACTCAAATATGTAGTGATTAGTGAAAACAATAAAGGGTTTCTCGAGAACTTCCATTAAGGAAAACTGGTAAATGGGGCCCGGGCCCACTGTGGCATAATTTCCCCGATCAATTCAAAACCTTAAAAACGCCCCTGTGTGCAGAGACTAAATCTTCTAAATTCATTCCTTGAATATCTTCAACAGCTATTGCTGCTTTTTTCAGACTTTGTTCTTGACTTTCTTCGTTTAGCTTTTGAACCATTTTTGTCTTTGTTTCTGATAGTAAATTCCTACCAAAGAATGTCAGTACTACTAATTCTTCAGATAAGTACCACAGTTGACCACAAAGTTTTTTCAGTGCCACATCAGCCAAATTAGGGTTTTCTGTTCTGTACTCATCTAGTCTCTTCAACAAATTTAGATCATTTGCCGGGGAAGATGTACTGTAGTGCTAGGAGCTGTGAACCACGCTCGTAAGTACAGCCGAACGGTAAAGAGCGAGATGTCTCTTAATCCTTTTTTTTCTCTGGTCAATAGTTTGAATTCGGCTCGAAACATCCACATCCTTATGGCATAAATAGCCTTCGTCATCCAACGTGCACGATGTAGAACGCCAGGTGCCTTGAAGTGTATACCGCGAGGTGGAATATTTCAGAGAAATGTAATTGAAATCTTCAGCAGCTCCCTGCAGTTATCACGAGGTTGGTGCTTCCTAAGTTGACCTTCGGCGAATTTAACAACTTCGTTTCGACTATCAGGAACGGCAGCCACCGTGAATTCATCATTTAATGCTGTTTTGTATTTATTTTTGTCTATCAATGACCACTTTTCTGCAAAAAGCTCGAAGATTTGGATTTGTGGACCCGAAGATGGAGCCATGAAAATGGACAACAAAATAGTGAAATTCTTATTTTCCATTTCTGGTAGTGACCCCTAAATATTCAATTTTAATACAATTTAATTCGAGTTATTTTTTTCCTAATTTAAACACATTCCAGGGGTGTTCCTCGACAAAATCTAAAATTCGAAAATAAGGACCACCCTAATCTAGGAATAATATTTTTTTTATGCCGAAAAGAGGGGCCAAGGGCGAATGACCGCAAAAGCGCCCCCCCCCCCCCCCCCGCTCCACAGAAGAAGAAGAGAACCAAAATCAAGGTCCGGGATTTTCGAGATGCCTAAACACTCTGCGTTTGAAAGATTAGAGGTCATAGACAGGGGAAATATGTCTTGAGGAAGATTGTTCCACAGTTGACTAGTTGAGTAGATGAAAGATTGGAAATACCGATTAACCTTTGCATTAGAGAGTTGGACAGAAAAAGAATGAGAAAGTGTCGAAAGTCTGGTGCTGTGTGCTCCTCTTAAAGAAGGAGGCATTCAATTAGAGAGTTCAAAAGAGCAATGTCCGTTATAATAGCGGTAGTAAAGAGAGAGTGAGGCAATATATATATATATATATATATATATAGAGAGAGAGAGAGAGAGAGAGGAGGGAGGGAGCGTTGACAGCAGTCTTCTCAGAGCATTTTTTTAAGCCAGTTTCACTGGGCAACAAGGGTTATATTATATATATACAGGCCCGGATTTAGCTAAGGCGAACTAGGCGATCGTCTAGGGCCTCGCGCCAAAGGGGGCCTCGCTCAAGCCGTTTTGCGCGTTCTGTTCAAGTGATATTAATGATTTAGAACTCTATGAAGAACTTAAAGTACTTTGCAGGTTTATACCTGAGAAAACAGATCTCGGAAATGCCCTTGTTTATATAGTGCAAAAACAACTAAGTGAGATTTATCCTAATGTTTATGTTGCACTTCGAATAGTATTAACCATCCCAGTTACTGTTGCTTCGGCTGAAAGAAGTTTCTCGCGTCTCAAACTTATTAAAACATATTTGCGTTCCACCATGTCTCAAGCGAGATTGCAATCATTAGCTATGTTATCAATAGAAAACGATATAACAAATTCATTAGATTATTCTCAATTAATTGAAGAGTTTAGCTCGAAGAAAAGTAGAAAAGCATTGCTGTAATATTCAAGGAACATCTGAACCAAATATTAAAGCATTAATATTTAGCCTGATAAGTCGATCGCTCACTATTATAAAAAATGAAATGTCAACATCTCTTATACATCACATATGAAAAACGTTTGTATACTATGGAGTCATTACCTATAATATTATATAAATCTTAGAAATCATTGTCTTATATTTTCGATACAAATCTTGATTCATATTATAATTTATACTTATTTGTATGGCTTATTTATATTTCTTATACAATTTCCATGCGTGATTATTTTGGTTTGGTTTAATTTTTAAGTGCTGGCATAGTTCTGTCTATGCGGGATTCTAATATTGCTGCTATAGTACCGATAATTAAGTCCATATTTTCATATATATAGGCCTAGGGCCTCGCAATTTCTAGATCTGCCTAGGGCCTCGCAACTTCTGATCCGGCCCTGTATATATATATATATATATATATATATATATGTGTGTGTGTGTGTGTGTGTGTGTGTGTGTGTGTGTGTGTGCAGGAAGGAGGGGCCAAGGGCAAATGCCCGCAAAAACGCCCATAGAAGAAGAGAGCCAAAATCAAGGTCCGGGGTTTTTGAGAAGCCTAGACACTCTGCGTTTGAAAGATGGGAGGTCATAGACAGGGGAAAAGATGGATTGAGGAAGATTGTTCCACAGTTGACCAGTTGAGTAGATGAAAGATTGGAAATACCGATTAATCTTTGCGTTAGATAATTGGACAGAAAAAGAATAAGAAAGTGTAGAAAGTCTGGTGTTGTGTGCTCTCCTTAAAGAAGGAGGCATTCAGTTAGAGTAAAGAGAGAGTGAGTAAAGAGAGAGTGAGGCAACATTGCGGCGAAGAGAGAGAGAGATTGAAGACAGTCAGTAAGAGGCGGGAATTGATGAAACGAAAAGCCTTTGATTCCACCCGGTCAAATACGGCTGTGTGGGTTGAGCCACCCCACACATGAGAAGCATATTCCATACGTGGGCGAACAAGACCCCTGTACAGAGACAGCAACCGAGTGTGAATAAAGAAACCGCGGAGGCGGTACAGCCCACCTAACCTCTTAGAAGCTGTTTTAGAAAGAGAGTATATGTGATCTTTCCACGAAAGATCACGTGAAAAGGAAACGCCAAGACTGTTAAGAGAAGAGGAAGGATTGAGTTGTATGTTGTTGAAGTTCAGGGGATAGTCGTGTGGAAGATTGTGACGAGTAGACAGATGGAGGAACTGAGTTTTTGAGGCATTGAAAGCTACAATTTTAGGTTTTCTCTTCCCCAATCAGATATATCAGAAAGATCAGACGTCAGGTGTCCCATAGCCATCCAACGCGAATTATAAAGTGACTGGTGTGAAGGACGCTTTGGGAAACGGGTGGAGAAGTGAAGAGTGGAATCATCGGCATAGTTGAGAATGGGACAGGAAGTGCAAATTAATAGATCATTAATAAGTAAAAGGAAAAGAGTGGGTGACAGGACAGAACCCCGAGGAAAACCACTATTAAAAGCTTTAGGAGAAGAACAGTGGCCATCTACAACCGCAGCTCTAGATTAGCCAGAAGGGAAATTAGAGATGAAGGCACAGACAGAAGGATAGAAACCGAAGGAGGGCAGTTTCCAAATTAAAGATTTGTGCTAGACTCTATCAAAAGTTTTCGATATGTCTTGCGAAACAACAAAAGTTTCACCGAAATCCTGAAAAAAGGATGACCAAGAGTCAGTGAGATATGCAAGAAGATCGCCAGTCCAGAGTTCCTTGCAGAACCCATACCGACAATCTGAAAGAAGATTGTGAGAAAAGAGGTGTTTAAGAATCTTCCTATTAAGGATAGATTCAAAAACTTTAGAAAGGCAAGAAATGAAAGCAATTGGACGATAGTTGGAGGGTTGAGAGCGGTCACCCTTCTTTGGGACAAGCTGAATGAAAGCGAACTTCCAGCAGGAAGGAAAAGTACCAGATGAGAGACAAAGACGAAAGAGTTTGCCTAGGCAGGGTGTCAGCACTGAAGCACAGTTCTTAACAACAACAGGAGGAACACCATCAGGACCGTACGCCTTCCTAGAGTTGAGACCAGATAGGGCAGAAAGAACATCTTTGGAAGAGATTCTAATTTCAGACATAATAAAGTCAGAGGGGGGAGGAGATGGAGGAACAGCACTGGAATCGTACAGGGTTGAGTTGGAAGCGAAAGTTTGAGCGAAGCTTTGAGCTTTGTCAGGAGAAGAGACGGCAACTAAACTGTCAGAATGGAAAAGAGGAGGGAAAGAAGAGGAAGTAAAGTTGTTGAAGAGGTTCTTAGCTCGGTGCCAGAAAGAGCGAGAAGAATTAGAATTCGATAGTTTTTCTCATTTTTGTTGGATGAAGGAAATTTTAGTGAGTCGAAGAACAGATTTTGCACGAATCTGGGCAGAAATATAAGCTAAGTGAGTCAGGAGTTGGAGGGCGATGGTACCTTCTGAAAAACTACTCTCTGTTGGGGAAAACATTAAAACGAGTAAAGTTAAACCAAGTTTTTTTAACATTAGTAGTAGGAATAGAATATGGAATGTACGCCTCCATGCCCGAGAGCATCACCTCCGTGATGTGCTCAGCCACAGAAGCAGTAATCATTCCATGGGAAATCACAGAAGTACTGCTTGAGGACCTCCCAATCAGCACCTTGGGAGGATCCAAAGGCCGGACTGGAGTGATAGATCAGGAAACAGATATAAGATTGTGGTCGGAGGAGCCCAACGGAGAAAAAAGTTTGACAGAATAAGAAGGATGAGAGATGAGAAATACATCCAGAGTGTTGGGCCTATCTCCAAAGCGATCGGGGATACGAGTAGAGTGCTGTACAATCTGCGACTGGTTATTTAAGATAGAAAAGTTATAAACTAGTTCACCAGGGATGTTTGTGAATGGGAGGAAAGTCAAAGGTGGGTGAACATTGAAATCTCCTAAAATAGATATATCAACAAAGGGAGAACGGGATAGAATGTCTTCCACTTTGGAAGTGATGTAGTCAAAAAATTTTGGATAGTCAGTAGAATTAGGAGAAAGGTAAACAGCGCAGATGTATTTTGTTTGAGACTGGCATGTGAGCCGTAGCCAGAGGGTATAAAATTCGGAAGATTCGCTTCGGGAATACGAGAACAAGTTAGGTCATTTCGTACATATACGCAACATTCACCTTTGGAGTGAAATTGAGTATAGAGAAAGGTAAGAGGGTACAGAAAAGGGGTTGCTGTCAATCGTCCTAGACACCTGAGTTTCAGTGAGGAACTGAAGATGAGGTTTAGAGGAGGAGAGGTGGGTGGTGTTCAACAGATTGAAAATTTGAGATAAGGCCACGAATGTTGCAGAAATTAATGAAACGTGAATCAGGCAGAGGCCCAGAACATCTCGAATGGGCGGTAGCAGATCCAGCCCCGCTACCCGGGTCCACTACCGGTTCCCGGTATCGACATCAGGGAGCCAGAAATGGGGACATTTATGGTCCCTTCCCCACGGGACTCCGAGGCTCTTGAAGTTGATATCATTTTCCTTTTTCAATTTTGAAAAGATTATGTAGTGTGTAAAATGCATGTATATGTAGTGAGGAATAGGGAGAGAAGTGTGTGTTTGAGAGCATGCTGGACTGCTCACAGGGTAGATGAAACATGAAAGAAGATATATGTACTATATACCAAAAACTTATGAATTTCTGGCATTGGCAATGCTGCTGCTGCTGCGAGCTGTTCAGACTTTAATAATGATGAGTTTGTAGACATTGTAATGATTTATTTATGTACGAGATAAAGTTAATTCGATATAGTGAAGTATTTTTGCAAATCTGCTCCGCTTCAAATAAAATCGTATTGAGGCTATTACACTGTGTAACACTGATTCTGTTTATATAGAATTTTTTATGTTTGTATATGCATTTGTGGGCGCTGAGTCCAAATCTGCCTTGGTTTGTATGTATCATCAATGGTTTCAGAGATAATCCATTTTTCATGTTTTACCAGTATAATGTTATTATGGGCGCAGCAATATCAGAATAATCAGGAATTGTTGAGAACAATCCGGATGTTCGTTGACAGTTTCTTGCTCTAGAAATTGCCCGAAACTTCCACTGTGCTATATGACGCGTTCGGTGGAGAAGGGGCGAACGCAACATTTTCGAATTATGCCACAAAATGCAGTTAAAGTTTGTAAACTTTAAACCTTTGTATTTTTCCGGTTTATTGAAATGTTGTATGAATTTGAACACATATTTGAGTAAAATATTGTTGTGTAATATGTCGATATAATAAAACGCCAAGAAATTTTACAATATTATTTATTGATAGCTCTGATGTTAACTGGTGTATCCATTATTTGGTCCTCTTCGTCGAATGTTGTATTACCTGCTTCAACTGTTTCGGTTTCTTCCAGTTCCTTTAACAATCTTGTATAATAGTTCACTGCAGTTGCAGACATTAGGTCTGATAATTCTTTGAGATCTTTTATTTTTTCCTTAGTTTTTGGCAGCAATTGGGAATACTTTGGTTGCAGTGTCTGCTAGGCTAGATTGAATAAACTGACACTGTAGGATTTTTTCCCTTTCTGCAGTCTGACGGGATGGCTATTATCTGGGGTTGTGCGGTATGCAGTAGATATTACGTAGCCTTCTTTGTGTTGAAAGTCAATATTAACTTTCTTGCATCTGTAAATTTAATAGTTGTTGATTTCCTAATGACAATGCACGTTTTTAGGACGTCAAAATCGAGAAAATCAGCCTGTTTCATTTCTACAACTAGGAAGCGCTGCGAAACGGCTGTAGTTATGGCCGTAACATAATCTTTTTTGGTGTAAATAATATTGCTGTAATTATTTTTTATATTTTGTTCAATTTGGCCAAATTGAGCATCACAGGGCATTGTCGAGTGACCAGAAAGTAGATAGATGTGTTCAATGTGAAGCAATGATGCGGAGTGAATTTCTCTGAGATACATTAAAACCTAAATTTTACCGTGAAAGAGTGCAGACTAACATCTAATTTTTTGCATAGGTAAAGCAAAGGTTTTAAAGGATAATTATACGACAAAAACTCATTTTTCGAATTTTGTGGCGTTCGCCCCTTCTCCACCGAACGCGTCATATAAAGAAGAGCGCAGAGTCTGAGAAGTCAGTAAGTGTGAGCACACAAAGAAAGCAGGTTGTTTGTCTGATGGTTAACCACACTGAGGTACTGTGTTTCTGTGCATCTCTGTGCTGACGATTTGAGTGTTATCGATCCTTTTTTATTGCGAACATTTTTCAGTGTTGTGAATACTCTTTTTTCTGGAATCTTTAATCTGTTGCAGATTTAATAACTCTTCTCTCTATATCTGCAGGTTATGTTAATGTAGTACAGTTTGGTAAAGAGATGGCAACTAGAGCTTGTAAACACTCGCCGGATATATTCTGCTACGTTTGTGGGTATTACATAGGCCCCAAGCAAGTATCGCACAAGATTGTGAAAGGCACCAAGTTCTGGATCGCGTATCGGCTCTATTTTGGTATGCCTATGGGTGACCAAGATAAGCCCTAGGCACCCCATGTGATCTGTCGGAGCTGCCGCTCCACACTTGAAGGGTGGCTGCGGGGAGTACGCAAGGCAATGCCCTTTGCGGTACCCAGAATATGGAGAGAACCAAAAAGCCACCACGACGATTGCTACTACTGCATGGTAGATGTTTCTAAGTACAGGAAAGTTAAAGGAAGGCAGACTCTTCAGTATCCAAGCATAGCGTCGTCCATAGCTCCTGTACCACATGGCGAAGGTCTTCCAATACCACTGTGGGTCATTATGTGTCGATTTTTCTAAGTGCTGATGCTCTTCTACATATATAGCTATGCCTATATTTTGTTTCTTTGCTTTGCAGGCTGAAAATGAGGATGCAGCTAGCTCATCTGAGATGTCGGCTGGTGAGGACAGTCATGATGAAGAATATACAGTAACTTTCAGTACAAACCCTCACTTTCCAAATCAGAGGGAATTGGACGACTTAATTAGAGATTTGGGTCTGACGAAATCAGGTCTGAGCTTCTGACCTCCAGACTCAAAGAGTGAAATTTGCTTGGAGAAGACTGCAGAGCACTGTATACCGAAAGCGGCATGAAGATTTGCAAGGTTCTACGATGTCAATGGCTCTCTCTGTTATTGCAGCGAGGTTAATGGTATATTCACAGCTATTGGGTTAACACATATACCCTCAGAGTGGCGCCTGTTTATTGACAGTTCAATTCGGAGTTTAAAAGCTGTTCTACTCCACAATGGGAACAAATATCCATCTATACCAGTTGCACATTCTGTTCAATGAAGAGGACTATGAAAATGTCAAACAACTGCTCACTCAAATCAGTATGAACAATATAACTGGGACGTGTGTGGTGATTTCAAAATGATTGGTTTCCTGTTAGGTTTACAAGGAGGGTTTACTAAATATTCATGTTTTCTTTGCCTGTGGGATAGCAGGGCTTCAACTGAGCACTATAAAACAGTTCAGTGGCCTCCACGTGAAGGACTGCAACAAGGAAAGTACAATGTACTCAGGGAACCTCTTGTGAAGCCTGACATAGTTCTGCTACCACCTCTCCATATTAAGTTGGGTCTAATTAAGCAGTTTGTAACTGCGTTAGATTTTGGAGGGGAAGTTTTCCAACAGATTCGGGTCATGTTCCCTAAACTCTCTGAGGCCAAAGTCAAGGCTGGCATCTTTGTAGGACCACAAGTCAAGGCGCTGTTGAATTCAAAGAACCTTGAAGCCAAGATGACTCCGATCGAAAAAGAGGCTTGGTGTGCTTTCCGTAATGTGGTTCGTAGGTTTTCAGGCAACCATAAAGCACCAAACTATAAGGAGTTAGTGTCAAACTTGATTAAGTGCTATGGCAAAATGTGGTGCCGTATGTCTTTAAAATTACACTATCTGCATTCACATCTAGACTTTTTTCGTGATAACCTGGGCGATGTGAGTGAAGAACATGGCGAAAGATTCCATCAAGATATTCAAACGATAGAGAAAAGGTACCAGGGCCATTGGGATGCTTCCATGATGGGAGACTACGTATGGTCACTGATCAGAAAGGATAAGAATGTTCATACGCGAAAGTCGCTTTCTTCAGTGCATTTATAAGGAACGCACACTGCATAACAAGGCTTGTTATTCTCTTATCTGTTCTCCTCATGATATATATTACATCCTTTGCACCATTTTGGGTTTGTCAAACAGTTTTGGCTCAATAAACATTAATTTCCAATAGTGTTTTTATTTTCAGAAAATATCTGTTAGCCTTCTTTATATACTTTGCCATATGAAAAGTGTGATAACCTATATTTTTGAAACGGTTGATGGTAGACTAAAACCAATATCATTTTTGGAATCAGCGCCCCAAAATCATGAAGAAACGACAGAAAAATCACAATAAACAGAAAATTTTTCAAATTTTGTTACCCAGTGTTATCGAAACAATTTCGTTCACGCTATGTATATGATAGAGAAACTGTTGAAGCAACGCCATACTACTAGTACTTAAGATAAAAAAGAAATCCTACATTGATCATCGGGAAACTGGTGTAAGAGTTCCAATCTGTCATATTAATTCGTGTATGGGAATGCAGTTGTCAGAGATACAAGATGCATATCTAAGATACTTTTCTCGATACAAGATATTTCTCTGATCAGTTTGATTTTGGAGACTAGAAATAATAAGGAAAAAGAGTCGTTAAATTATTATATTTTAAATGATATGCATAAAATAAGTTTTGGTACGTAAACAAAGGTTTTGATAACTAAACTACTGATTTAATTTTGAAATGAGAGGGCATTTTCGCACGTTTTGCGCTCATGACATCATAAAATATTGCATTTAATAAGGTATTATAGTTTGTCTTGTTACAAAAAATTTTCTTCATTTCTTGAATTTGTTTGTGACTCTCATAAATATAGTAACATATTCAAATAAGTAAATAGGATCAAGAACTTATTATTTATTCGAAGCGCGCTCTGCGCCGTTCAGACGTTCACTCTTTATTTTTAATTTTAGGCGTGTAGGGAGACTTCTAAATTTGGAGGGACAAGAAAATTACCGTTGGGGAGGGGGATAGCAATACTGACCCGGTACGGGGCTCCAATAAACCTTAGCCCTCCCGCCCATGGCCTAAACCAGGGGTTCCCAAACTTTTACCACCAAGGACCCCTAAATATTAATATAGTTAATATAGTTATAGTTAATATAATTAATATAGTTAATAGAGTTAGTATAGTTAATGTTACTATTTTTCCAAAAGCTTAGAGACCCCCTGGAAGCTTCCTACAGACCACTTTGGGAATCCCTGGCCTAAACCATTAGAGGTACAGTAAAACTAAACATACCTTACAAAAGAGACAGCCTGAATTCGCTTTGGGTAGCTTGCCAAAAGTGACGTGAATAGATCTTGATCGTTACGCAAATTTGCTAAAACAGTTTCAATGTATTGCGTCATTGTATCCTTCGAAAATCGATTTGTTGCAGGTTCTTGAAACAAGAGACATTCAACCTTGTCCTTTATAACTGATCCAATGTGTTCACAGACGTTCAGGTCAGGAGAATTTCCTGGCCATTCTTCATTTCCAAAGAAATCGATCTCATGGTTCCGCAACAACTGTTGAGTGGCTAATGCCTTAAAGCAGGGGGCCTTATCGTGCAGAAATGTGACCTGATCGACATCCATAACATTGTTTGGGTTTCTTAGAAAAGGAATGACATGCTGGGATAGAATAATATCACGAAAATACTGTCCATCTCAACTCTGACCATTTGGCTTCAGCACCCACATGAGCTTCTTTGCAGTGAACAAAACAAACACCAACACAGTCTGGACTTTTTAATAATTCGCGATAATGTTCATTGTCATCGATTTCATCTGGTGTTGTGGCCCATACGCGATCATTTTGGTAGTTATGCCGACGTGTTACGTAAACAAAAAATTCATCGGAGACAGCTAAATGCATGAAATCATCCACATCCCAGTCTTCAAGATAATGGGCAAACCACATTCTGTCATCGATGTTAAGTTGAGTTTTTCTTGGCTTTGGAGGTTCATGCCAAGGCTTTAAACCTTGCCTATGACGGTACAGTCGAATGATCTCACCACTAACGATCTTTCCTCTCAACACTTCGATCTCTCTAGAAAGTTTGGCACAGCTGTTTTTCCGCTTACGCGTACCGCTTTCAATGATGTCCTTTGTTTCCTGAGAGAGTGGCAAATTTGGGCGCCCAGATTTGGTTGTATCCATTTCACATTCATCCAAAGTTTTATTCCAATTTCTTTTGACGAAGTCCTCACTTCTTCGCAACTTTTTGGCAACCCATGAACGTGTTATAAAGGAGGCTCCAGCATCACGAGCTTCCTGAAATGTTATTGCTCGTATGCGATCTATCACACGTTGCCTCTCCGAATCACCAATTAATTGAGAAGCCATTATATTATCACTTTATCAGCTAGAGTAATTTTAATACCTGCAATAAATAAAGAATTTTATATATTTTTATAATCACTAAAAACTATTTCGATATAAGTAAACATGTAAGCTGCAAATGGGGAGGCTAAGGTTTTTTGGAACCCCTTAATATGAGTATTGTAAATGTAATAAATGTGACGAACTTATAGTTCTGTATATTATAATTTATTATTACATTATATGTATTTATTATTATATTATATTTATTCTTACTTATTATTATTATTTATTACTACATTATAATTTACATTATTATAAATTCATTATGATTATTATATATTTCATATAGTTTTAAAAGTACCTTATTTTAACAATTATTTCATTTTTAGTTTGACATCAGCAATTTTTTCAGGGGGAATGGGGGCACTCTAGAATTTTAAGGGGCAATTGTCCTCCCATGTCCCCACTGGCTACACCATTAGATTAATTAATAATTGATTATTGACAGTCGAGGCGGTAAAAGAACTTGGTACCTTTCTCCAATTAATTATTTAGAGTAAAATATGTACGCAGAAATCTGGAGAGTTTTCACAACATTTCGAGTAATCCTGCCTACGCCAGAGCGGCTCACGCAATAATAATTGCGTTTGTGCATCAGTTCAACCCTCGAGATTATCTATCATACATTTGGTATTTCCATTAGTTGGAAGATGCGTAATTTTTATTTCAAAAGTCACGACGGTTGGGATTGCGATTCATGAAATGTATCTTGTATCAAATATACCATTTTCAGATACAAGATACAGATAAATTTGTATCAGATATACAAGATATTATATGCTTTCATATTTTTGTTCAAGATATAGATACGAGACAATTAGTATCTAAAATACAAAATCATTGATATTGCCCATCTCTGAGTGTATGTATATCCCGTAACCTCGTTGCAGTTCGTTATTGATTAAGGATATGGTAAATAAAATCTTGATATAACGTTCTTCTGTGATATATATTATATATATATATATATATATATATATATATATATATATAAAACGTATTTAGCAGAAGAACCTTAAATTAAAATGAGTTTTGTTATTTCGAGACTATGACACTAGAATAAAATTATTCATGCATCATGTACCATCGGTACATTGGAATACCCTTAACTTTCGTCCGAATATTGGAACCGATGCTACAAACAACGAGACATCTCAAATGGGGGACTCTCACTCTAATCTAACCCGTGAACTCCAAGAAGGAACTAAAGAAACACTCTTGACAATATTTATTGAAACAAGTAAAACGACCTTTCACGAACGATCACAACAGATCGTAACTGGGCTTATATTTACCTTCTAAAACAGATGTAAAGAATGAGACACATTGATTACAAAATGAAATGGATAATAGAAAGAGCGTTTCTGCATTTGAAGAAAAATGTACGTAGAATGAAGCAAATGAAATAGTTTTGGGCCAAACTATAATGTGCGATATATTGAACTTAATATTGAAGCTTCTCTTATAGTCATGTAAATCGATGTAAATGTAACGTTTAATGTTAGCTAACGAAGTAAATATTAAGAACAAACTTAAAATGTAAACTTAATAAAATGTAATATACTACAGTGTGTGTGTATATATATATATATATATATATATACGTGTGTGTATAGACAGAACAACTCACCCCTTCAATAATTTAGAAATTTTGCATCTTGACTGCGGTAATTTTTGTTCAAATGATTTTTACTGTAAACTCTTAGATAGGTATTAATAATGATTTAGTATCCGTGTTAAGAGAAGCAAAAAGTTCCCTCCCTGATTATATCTTACAACTGTCATAATAAGATTATTCCTGGATGAAATTATTTTATTGTCCCTCTGAAGAGGGAATCGAAAGTCGCTTATGATTTGTGCCTTCATAGTAGACCCAGATTAGGACCGGTTTACATGAATATGTAAGTATGAATCCCTATAAAGTAGCCATAAGACGGTGTAAACAGGAAGATTCTATTCGAGCATCAAAAGCCTATGGGGCTAACTTAAATAATGAAATTAATATTTTTGGAAATTCGTCAAAAATGAAACAGGTGTTAAAAATGCGCTCCCACCAGCAATCGATGGGGTGTCCGGAGAGGAAAAAATTGCAAGGCTGTGAAAAAAAACACTATTCAAACATTCTTAATAGTGTGGGAAGGGCTAATCTTAAGAAAGGCCGCAGCGAAACGTCTGTGAGAGGATTCAGGGAAAATATTTGGACATCAGTTCCTGAAGCTAAGAGTCTGATTAAAAAAGTTAAAGATTTGTTCTGCCTCAGGGGTAGATGACCTACGGAATGAGCCCTTAAATTATGCCAATGATATGGTGTGTCGACATATCTCAATGTTCTTTTCAGCCATGCTTGTTATAGTTATATTCCTGCAGAGTTTATGATTATGAAGGTATATATATTGTCATTTATCCTTTTGTCAAAATTAAATATGGGAATATTCTACAGTATCTAGCAAAGTAGTATGACCGCAAAATGGGAGAGTGCAGGAATGTTGCAATAGTGATCAATGCTGTAAGATGTTGCAAGGGGTTATGCAAGAAGGGAAGGGGAATGTTGCAAGGTCGTTCAACAAAGGGGGGAAGGAATGTTGCAATGGATTATGCAACAAAGGGGGAGGGGTTATGCGGTTATGCAGTGAAGGGTTATGCAACAAATCAATGCTGCAAAGAGGGAGGGAGGGATCTTCGGGGGGAGAAGGGAGGATGACCTCCCCCCAAAGGGGTAACCTTAACCTGAGAGAGGGAGAGAAAGGAGAAGGAGGAAGGTCTTTGGGGGGAGAAGGTGGGATGTCCTCACCCCCCAAAGGAAACCCTAACCTAAGCCTTAACCTAAGAAGGAGAGAGAGAGTTCTTTATTCCACCGGAGCCCGTCGCATTATGTGCGTCCGGGGACCAAGCAGCGGTTATATAGAGGGTCGTGAGTTTTCAGATACCACTTATTTATATATGGAGAGGTTACCAGAGAGCACTATATATTTATTTATTTATAGATGAGTTGTCAAATAATGTTTCTCAATTTAATTATGTTCAGATATACCTGATTAGGGTGAGTTGCCAGGTTGTGCCATTTATTTTAACTTATTTAGACGAATTTCCACTTATTTATTTATTAAAGGCAAGAGCGACTTTCTCCTTAAAGTTGTTCAGCAATAGAACTAATTATTTAAACGATTCCTAATATTAACAATGAAAGAAATACAGTAGACAATTAATCCATGGCTTAGCAAAAGAAATCGTTCATCTTAATATTAATAATAAAAGAAATACACAGGACTCTTTATATCGTACATTATTCCAATAACATATTCTCTAAGAATAATATTCAATTTACCTATAATTCATGAAACGCTTTCATTTATTCTAACCTTAGAATGTATACTGTGTCTATTTACTTTTGACAATCCTTTTTATACACCTATATTTTTATAAATAAATTTCAGCGAAATGGTTCAAAAACAATGCTACTTGACATCTTGTACTTTAGAACGGTTGCCTGTAGCATATAAAAGCACATGTCAGCAGTGGCGTACTAAGTGGGGTGCGAGAGGGCGGTCCGCCCGGGGTGACAGCCAGAAGGGGGGTGCGAGAGGGCGGTCCGCCCGGGGTGACAGCCAGAAGGGGGGTGCCATCGGGAGAGTTGAAATACCAGTACAAGTTTTTAAACCAAATGAAAAATTCGCCAAAATAAGAAAAAAAAAATTAAAATGTTCAAACTATTACAAAAGCTTAATGTTAATTTCCACTATAAAATAAATTTTATTTTTATTGACAATACAAAATTTACAAACGAAAAACTAAATATTTGATAAAAATTACATCGAAAGGCGAACGTTTGTTGACGTTTTAGTCATCAGTTTGTTGAGCATAGCCAGCTGGCTGCACCTGACATTCCAAGTCTTGTTCAATTGACACTGTGACTCCACATACATGAGGTGTGTTTCATTAAATAATTATGATAAAGCATAAAGTGCTGGTGTTTATAACAATATCATGGTACTTATACCAGTGTCCAGTAATTTTTGACAATGTGGTATCATAGTGATGTTTAAGTGTTTATAAATGATAATTAATGATAATTAATAATGATAATAATAATGATAATTAATTGTCTCTGCTTGTCTGGGTTGATAATCTAACTCAATGGGTATCTGGTTGGAAAAAGTTTGAGAACCACTTGTTTGAAGCTTTTCTGTTGTAATAAATTTTTTTTTACTTCTTTATTTACTGGATATACTGTTAATTTTCATTTTATCAGTGGTCTAGTTATTTGTGAGTAATGCTCTTAGTTTTCTGCTTTTATAGGATTCGTTCTAAGGCAATGGATCAAATTCTGTCAATCTTCGCTGTTCAGCCAAACACTTTGGTTGTTGCAACAGAAGAAGAACTTCGGAAGTATATTCCAAATTTGACTCAGATTTTCGATGAATTCTCTGATGAAGATATCAGTGTGGAAATTGGACGACTTCGGAGGCATTTGGAAGCTGCTAAAATCAGCGTTGAAGAAGCAAAGAAATGGACAGCATTACAGTTTCTGGAGTTTATTGTGAAATGGGATTTTTTGTGAATCTTTGCCAAGCTTGTCACTGTGTTTGAGATTCTTTTTGAGTGTCTGTGTGTCTAGTGCTTCATGTGAAAGAAGTTTTTCCAAATTGAAATTGATAAAAAATTTCTTTCGCTCGACCATGAGTCAAACAAGATTGACAAATCTGGCTTTACTTTCAAATGAACATGAATATGCAAAGAAGATGAATTTTGATGAAGTCATTGGTCAATTTGCAGAAATTAAGGATCGAAAGCAGAAACTGTGAATCCTCTCTTACCTTTGAAGAATAGGCTGAGCGTTGAGACTGGATTTCCTGTGTTTTTTGTATAAAATAAAATGCAGTATTACATGCACTGTACTGTACTGTTTAAAAATCTACTTGCAAACATAATATATTTTTCTGTGTGTTTAAATTTTAAAATTATTTATCGGGGGTGCCAAAGGAAGGATCTGCCCCGGGTGCCAAATACTTTAGGTACGCCCCTGCATGTCAGTACAGTGACTTACTCTAAAGCCAAACCGAAAATGTGTATTTACTTTTGTCATTCCTCTGTGTGTGTGTGTGTGTGTGTGTGTGTGTATACAAGATGTCTTCACAATTTCGTACATTATTTTTTCGTTCATCTTAATAGTAATTAATTCTTTACAGTATACTAAATTGACAATAAATACTTTAAATATTCTACAAGAATAATATTTATTTTACCTATAATTCGAAAGACAAGGAAGGCAATCGTTAAAACAACTCTTTTTATTCGAGGAATGAAAGCAATAACGGTATAAACTCGAAACAGGTGAATCGCCGAGCCGACCGCAAAGGTTGACCGCAAAGGTACCTCAACACACTTTCGGCTAACCACCCAAGAAGAAACCTCTCTAGACTCCAATTTTGTTTCCCTGGTAGCACAGTATATATAAATCTATTTTATTTTTCTTTGCGTCTCTGTTATTCAAGTGAAATAAAATGAATGAAAATGAAAAATGAGGTTTATTATTATTATTATTACGATTATCATTATTATTCTTATAATGGCGTCTTGCACATTTTTTTCAAAATTTAACACACACACACACACACACACACACATTATTGGTTTGAAATCACTGTCAAAAATTATATTTATCAGAAATCAACTTAAAGGGTTTACATTAGACAACCAGTCAAGACATGGCGCTATTTTACCGAGCAGTCAACCCAGCGATTGCCATATCATTATTATTACGTGCGATGATTCCACGAAGTTTAAGCCTATCTCCCGCCCTCTCGAGTTGGCCTGGTGAAATAGTGAGCTGACTTCTTTTACTCTCCACCTCACATAGGTACACCCGGCTCATCGGGGACTGTATGTACCAAAAAATCACAGTCATCGCCCGGACTCGATCTCTCAACATCCGAGCAGCACCCCAGCGTCTTAACCACTAGGATACCTAGGGCGCCCATTTATCTACCAGCCCAACCAGACATTCATTTTCATGAACTAAACACAATTTAATCACACTCCTACGCGAGAATTGGCAAGTAAAAAGTCAAGCCGAATATATGAACCAAAGTTGAGGATCGAATAGTATGACCGCAAATAATAACAATGTAAAATATTGTCGTGATAGAGATTGCAAATGTTGATCAATGTTGCAAAGGGGTGAGGGATATTACATAAAGGGGTGGGTTCTAAAATGGGAAAACCGAGAATAGTATACGCGCAAATATTAATGCAAATATTGTCGAGGTAGAGAATGCAAGTGGCAATACACGATATGAACATTAAATCTACGGAGAGAAGCTAAAGACACCATTAGTCAACCAATCAGGACGTCCAAAGCGTGGACCCGTTATATCGGTGTTACAATTGGTACACAAATTTATCATAGCGCCGCCCAGTTACATTGACAACCAATCATTAAACTTACGAACCGCCTATTAGTCTTTTGGGGTGGTACTTGGGGATCATGTATATAAAAGGAAATATTTTCAGATGGGAGTCATAGCAGTTATTTTCACCAGTGAATAAACATTCCCTCCGCCATGAATCAAGAACTTTACAGTTTACCGGATTTATATCAAGATGGAGACATTGCAGCGTTGTCCACAATTAATCTTTTAACGCAGCAGACCGGGATGGATTATTTCCAACGCAAACCGTAGATGATATTTGCAATGACGCTCCTTACGATCCGACGCAAGGGACGGCCTTAGAAATGTAAGTAATTATGTGCCTGTAATTTTATTTTTTGTAGCCAATTAGTCGCAAACTTGTTATTTATTTAATGTGCCTGTCATTAGGAGAAAGAGCACTGTTCTGGATTATTTCATCATATATATGGAGGTTGTAGTAATTCATCTCATCACATTAAAAATGCTTCATTTAGGTATCCGCAATTATAGATTAGTTTGCAATTAATATTATGCTAAAGTCCTGTTTTGATTCATTGAATTTCTTTTATAACAATCTTTTGCATGTTTTAAATAATTTTATAAATTCCGTAATAAATGTTATTATTATGTTCTCTTAAAGAAACAGCTCTGAGCGGTTCAGAGATACCTTCACATTGTAATACTCTTACTATATGTATACTCTGCATATGTTTTAAACGATTGGGTTTTTATTAAAAAAGATTCAGTATGAACTAATTAATTATTCTTTCTCCTTTGAGGTCCGATGAGGATTTGACACGTGTTATACAATCTTTTGGTTTTGAAGAAACCCATGTCGTGGACCTGAATACGGAGGTAGAAGATTTACCGAGCAGTCAACCCAACGATTGTTACATCATTAACGAAATAATGTAAGTATTTTTTTTATGTTTCGAACTTTTTTTTTGGGGGGGGAAGAAGATATAATGTATTTTCATCAATTTATTAAATGAAAGAAATCATGTTTTTAGTACAATAACCATCTTAAACTACAGAATATACAAACTAACATTATTGGTTACAAATATATATATACACGAACAAAACATCATGCTATACAACGAGTACGCACAATCGGAAAACGACTTTTTATCTGTCTGCATACCATTTCGTCGTTTCGTTGAGTGTGACACGTGTCGAATAATTTTTAAAAATTTATAAATTATTTACCACGTGACATATGCATGAGAAATGAAAGGCAGTACATTCCACACGTATTACTAAAATATCTTTGTAGCCGGAAAGGATTCCATACAAATTCGTGGATATGCATCTGCTCGAGAAATTTTAAAATAACAGGGTCACTCCAGGGTTGAGTGCCGAGTGAATCAAAATAGTACATGCGGTCCCTGTTTTTAAAATAGATTACAAACCAATGAATCCCTTCACTACCAATAGCATCTCTGTTCACAATAAGGCTACCGCAATTTCTCGTAGTTGGCAATTTCAATGTTTCATTCTTCGCATACACACCGAAAAATTTGGAACGTGTGATTCGTTCACTATTCATCGCTCTCTGAAGTGTATTCGCATCCATTTTAAAAGTCAGTGACAACGCTCCTAAATCTGTCTACTACTATAAGGGCTTGTGACTCGAGATAAACTAGTACACTTATAGGCGCGTCTATAGGCTTGGCGAATTCCAATCTGACTGAGATGTTTCCACTCTGTTGTGGACTTAAGTGTGTATTTACACTAGCAGATAAGTCAGGTGTGATGTCAAACGGATAAAGGTTAAATTCATCAATGAATTCTTTCTGCGTTATCCCAATCCCGAGCTCATCACAATCACCTGCAATATGGGCCAGATAACTATATGCTCTCGCCCAAAGCGGGAACACAGCGTCTGATGAATAATCCATATCCATAGCCCTGCCCAACGCAATGCCATTAACGTATAGAGTTATATTTTTAAGGCCGAAATTCTCGATTTAAAGACACTCTTTATATTTTCCATTCACCGAAGCATGGTCTTGCATTCCGATTAATATTCTTTTAGGTAGATTTCCCAGGGCGATGTTTTCTATCTGCTTCGATGCCAACCCTGCTGGCACTGTGTATAGTTTGATCTGTGCTCTGTTAATTGGGTATTTTACTGTGGCGTGGAGTAAATTTTTCTCAATTTCTATTTTTTTGGCGAACTTAATTTCACTCGCCGTACGCGGAGGTATGTCTCCATAATGTGAATCACAACGGGTTTTGCTCCCTCTTCTTGATGAGCATCCAGATTTAAACAGATCTCAGGATTCATGCGGGTGAACTTTATTTTCACATCCACCCCATTCACAAGCAACTTCTCCTGGAATGTGAAGTCTGTACGCAGGCGTCCAAAACACTCATATATCTTCTTTTTAGAATTTTTAAATTTGTCCTTTATACTACTTTCGTCTTTAGCTTGATAATAGCCATCGACACTTAAAAAGGTATCCTTCGCTTCTTTGGAAAAGTTCAGCACATTTACCAGATAGGATCGTAGGTGATAGTACCCCGTTTCTGCCGATATGTTGAACTGATTTAAATACACGTCACACTGGTTGAATAAGGAGTGCAGAAAGTTTGTTTCAGGGTATACAGCTTGGGTAAAAAAAGTAAGGGCCTGAGCTGGGTATCACGAATTCTATAGAGGCACTCGGAGAACTAATTGTGTTTAAAGGGTTAATTGTAATAAAGTCACTGTGCTCAATAGAAACTTGAGTTGGAGGCATGTCAAAGAAGGACAGCTCCGATTTACAACATTGTGAACTACACGGATGGATGAAGTGTGCCATGACGAGTTAGAAATAGTGCCTCCTCTCTCGACAAGTAGTAAACAAACTATGATTCATGAGATCAATGTCCTTAGCTTATATCAGTCAAAAAAATGGTCAACCATAGGTTTCATTCGCTTAGAACACTTCTTTTTTGATATCCTTTTATGTTTAATGCCACGTGGTGGTAATCCCTTCTTCCGAACAGCCCTCTTCCTCTTCTTCCCACCACCACGCATTTTTCTCTTTGCATCTTTGACGATTTCGTCCCGTGTACACTTTAAGTGTCTTTTTAGAGCTTCTTTAGGTTTAGCCCCAGCCAATATGTCTTCTGCTGTATTAAGACCTGATTGTAACGCTTTCCTCCCGAGGTATCTGGTACCCCTCTTCAGCAAGGGGACAGCCGTACGTAGTATGGTTGAATAAATGGATCCAAGTCCACTACCACGCTGGTATCTCATACCTCGATAGGCTGTGAAAGGCTTTCTGTCCATTATAACTCAGTGCGTCGAAAGTGCACCTTCACTGTAAAGTTCCCATTACCGAATGGGAAATTTTTCCCCCAATCGTTCTTATATATATTGAGATATTGGTTATTAGATTAGCTGCGACATTCACATAATGGGGCCTGTCATACTGTCATATGTAATACTCAAGCTCCTTCCTCTATGGTTGGGGATGTGCGCTATGCGCAGCAGGCGTGCCTGGGTATCTCCAACAAACTGGTGCTCCCCTATATTGCTGTAAATATAGCACATGTCTGGGGGTTTATAGCCGTCAACCATTTTCTCCAATTTCAACTGATACATTAGGCTGGACAAGTCGTGTTGTGCCTCGTGAAATTTATCTGTTTGCATGACTGATCGACATCGTCCATCGGTCAGAATTTTGAACACTCTTTGGTCTTTAATATTTCTGTTAGCCTGCGATTTTAGGGCCACAGTACATGCATGGGGATCATTGTTTACGATTTCGTATACTAAATTGCACGTAAGATTTTAGCTTTTTAAACTTACGTTTAAATCTCTCACAACATCCTCGGCCTCACCATAGTGACCCGGTCCTAGTGTTACTTCTGTACTGTAATACTGTGCATCCCCATCAGGGCGGTACGCATGGTTTCATCCCGAGTTACCCCGGCTTTTTCACACTCATTACAGTCTCTAAGAATCGTAAAAACGGTTCTTTATAATCAATACTTAAAAAAGGGTATTCAGCTGAATTTCGCATATCCCACCTCATACGTATCACGACCCAATTCAATGGGTCCGTGGAGTTCTGTTACAAAGTTGGCTAGTGTGTTGTTAGGGTGTACAGACAGGGACGAGGAGGACGGGAGTGTGACGTAGAAATGGTTAGGCGCCATGTTGCATACTATTTAAGCTTCATTATTGCATCAGCTTTTATATAGGTGTTGAAGCTTTCTGGGTATCCTAGCCATTTCACCAGGTACATTTTTCTCTTTCCTGAACCTTTGCTTCCTAAAATTTTCTCAATTTTAAACACATTTTTTCCTAAATTAAATGTCACTTTCTGCAACTCCTCGCGGTAAAAGCCTCCTGCGATTTCTTCCCCATTCAAATCTTCACGTAATACAACATTATCTCGTCTTTAGATTCATAGCCCTAACTTTAAAAATCTCACGTGTCCATCCTTGCTCAAATCCCTTCGCGAATTTATTTCCCGAACGCGACAGCCTTACATAATCATTGATTTTGAAACGCGCAGAGTGTGGTGGTGGTGTCCATCTCTTCTCACCTCTGGGGCGTACCTCTTTCTAAAACTCGTTAGGTGTTGTCCCAATCGTGCGATGGTGTGAGCGGTTGTAGGATGAGGCCAATGATTCCAGAATGTCTAGAAATCTGTATGTGTTTTTATGTGTAAAATAGCGGTGCATGCGTTCCTTTATGGTACGTTGAACTCTTTCAGCTAAAGATGCCTTATGTATAGAATTGGTAGTGTAGTAGCTGATATTAAACTCTGTCAACATGTTCTGAAAAGCTCGGCCTATAAATTCTTTCCCCATATCCGTACAAAAATAGCCAGGAACCCTGTTTTCTTTCAACATCAACGTTTTGGTGGCTTTAGCAACTGTTTCAGGCGATTTATTTTTCAGAGGAATTAGCCACAGATATCTAGAGAATACATCTATTATGAATAGAATGTAGCGGTAACCATCGTTATACACTGAATATCTTTGCATGTCTGTTAAATCTGCTTGCCAAATAGAGTCAATCGAAGCAGCTGTTGTCTTGGCTGTTTTAAACCTTTTTCTCACAGGCTTATGAAGTGTATAAGCGTCCTGCTCCCGCAAAAACTCTCAACATCTTTTTTCCCTACTCCATCATTGTAAACACTTCTGTACAGTCTATCTACGCCTCCGTAGGAGGCTGGGCTAGAAATATCATAATAGTCTTCTTAATATGTTAGCCATTTGCGTATTTTAGAGGCACGTGGGTAGGTTGACGTTGTTTAACCTCTTCTTTCTCCTCTTCAGAGGTGTTACCGCCGGGGGTGATGGCGTTTCAATTGTGTCACGTGCGATGCATGTTCCAAGTCTTTTAACCTGTTCAGATTTCCTATCATTGTTTTGGGGACATTTATTTGTTGGTTTGCTTTAATATGCTTCCATCCTGATGGTGAGGGCCTATCCCACTTTCTCACCAGATCATGGACGATGTCTACGATATTCGATCCCTGTACCTTTGCTCCTTCCACAATGATCTCACCTGTATCGGTCCATTGTATGTTGGGATCCTCATTCAATAGATTATAAAGACTTAAACCTTTATTCCTCAATGTATGTGGGAGGGTGCTTTTTAATACATGCTCGATATGTTGTGTGGCCGACCCATTAATCTTTGGTTGGTCAGCTCTATCGTCGGACACAGGCCCTATGTCACCATGTCCATCGTTCCCGTGCTGTGCCTAATAACCACGGGAATCTCTGTCGGATTCTTATAATTTTCGTACTCGTGAAGAAATTTCTGCAGAGCTTCTTGGTATAAGATTCTTTTCTCATCAGGTGTTTTTTCACTGTTTAATAGGGCTAACAATTCGCTTTCCATTCTTTTAAGCCTGCTTTTACGGGGATCTAGATCCGTGTCTGGATTCTTTGAACTTTGCAGTGAAGCATACACCTCGTGTGGAATCACTACCACTTTCTTCATTATATTAATCTAGTCAGTAAAGGACCCAAAACTGAAAATAAGATGGGGAGGAATGACCCTCCTCTTTGTACAATAATTCGTTTTTTCTTCCCTACAGTTTGACTTTTACGAGCGAGTGCACGTATTATGTTCTTGTAACGGCGTAGGCGAGCCTTCTGAGGAGGTTTCATTGATACATTGCAATTTATAACGTTAAGACAGATTTCACAGATGCATTTTAAAAAGTCGGAGTCGATATTTTTAGCAAACATCTGCTGCATTGCCCGGGGCAGTCGATGATAGATTTTTATTAATTCATGGTATTTCTTTAGCCTCTTTGTCATTCTGGAATATACACCGTTTCAGGCTCGTTTGGAAATATATTCGTTCTTAGAAGCACCCTAAACGTGTTTCGCGGATGAAGGTCGCAAAGCAAATATCCGTAACGCGGGCTTGTAGCTTCTTTATAAACTTCCAAAAACTCCTTACGCTGATTCGGGAACATTTGATTGGCTAATACCCCAATTTGTGATACATCTCTACGTTGCGCGAATAAGACTAGATATTGTGTATTTAACGACACATCGCGCATGTATCTATTTTTGAAAAATAGATTCTGATTGATGAAGAACACGCTTATGTTAAGATGGTGGGAGAATACTGTAAATGTCTCGGCAAACGTTTTATCCATCTCCAACATGAGATCGTCAATTACAATGACTGTATGTTCATTTCCCTTTAACGAATTAACGTCATATACACCTTTGTGGAACAAAATATCATCTTGGTACTCGTTGAACACTGATTGATACGTCGAATAGCACCATATAACTTTATGCACAAATTTTGAGAACATCTCTCCCTTTTCTTTAATGATTTTAAGCATAAACACAGTTTTACCACATCCTGTAGGGCCAGATATAATACATGTGGATGGGCTCGTGAACCTGAATTTTTCTACAGAATCCATTTCTAACACGTCACACTCCTAAGTGGGTCATTTACAAAATATAATAAATATTTAAGTGATGACCCTTATATTCTACAGTCTTGCTTTTCTCTTCTCCCACAGAACCGTGAATGACGATGAGGTACAGCACCCATCATCGATATTACAGATGACCCCGACGACAGTGTAGTTGTGATCACAGATCCATCCCCTGCCGATCCTCACCAGCGATACCTGTAGCACGCGCCAATTCAAAGCGGAGGCATGATGAAGAGCCCTCCACGTCAGGTATAAAGCGTGCCAGGATTGCGCCGGTTGTTAGACCCCAGTAATAGAGCCCCAACCTTCTACGTCTTACGACACAACCCCCACAATAGTACCTTCCTCAAATATACCCCTTATTCCTGTTCAATTCCGGGTACATCCTCCACAGCCGCAGCAGCTTCTCGTTCTGTGAGGATGGCATAACATTCGAGTTGGTGCGCACCGCTACCCCCACCCAGCCTTGACTAGAAATCGGTATATAGTCAGGGTTGATCCTAGATCCATGTATAGCAATGGTGTTGAACACGGACTACGGCGCATAGTTGAACGTATTGTAGAGTTTGCCCTTCAGAACCGCGACGAACGTGAAGTCAACGAGGCTGTCCTTCGGATTCGGGTCAGATGACGGAGATGTAGATGATTTTTGGGTAGTAATACCGTTCAGACGCTTGGCAGCTGAAGATATAGAGTATATATTAGGCCGTATAATGCAGGCCTCTCAAAGTAGTATAGCCTTCAATATGGACAACTTCACGGTAAATATTGACCGTGTATTCCGTGTTGCGGGTCATAGTGCCACACCTTATACTCTTAACTTCAATTCTCAGGCTATTTATAGACGGCATATAAACGTCGATCGTGGTTGCGGCTTTATAGCAGTAGTCTTAGCTCGTATGTTTACTGTACTAAATACACGGACCCAAAAAATTTGGTTGCCTACGGTAGTGGAGCGTGCCCGTAAACTAGCTGTAGACTGTAAACTTGAGTTTGACTGTAATATGGGTCCTGAGAGCTGAGAAGGGTAGAACAGGAAATGAATGTTCGTATAGTTGTATTTGGAATGGATGATCGTCGTAGGACTGTGTATGTTTTTAAAAGCAGTGTGAGAGATCGTACAAGACCCCTACTTATTTTAGGACTGTCAAACGTATCTCCCCATCCGTAATATAAGGGACCTTTACGCGAGTTATGATAAAAGTCGAAAATATGGACGACATCATGATTTGTGTAAGGGTGTATCGAGTTTGCGGATGATATAGAAACATTGTAAAGATTGCCACATGGTATGTGAGCAGTGTAAAAGCTCCAAATGTGAAAGCCGTGTAGTTGAAGCTGAGAAGAGGGATTGTGATGTGTTAGACGCACATTTTTCAATAATAACTGTTTTGAGCTCCATAAATCAATTGGCACGTGCAGGAAAATGAGAATCTGTGAATGTGGTATGTTTCATATGATGGATAATTGGGGAATTTCAAGCATAAATGTGATGAAATTCACTGTTCTACATGCCATGAGAAATATAAGGCGGTTGGAGTAAAGCATGTATGTTATATGAAAGACGCTAAGCCTAAAAATAGCCCTTGTATAACTGTGTACTACGATATAGAAACATACACGAACGCTGAAACCAAAGAGGTTATTCCACATTTACTTGTAAGCCAGACTATCTGTGATGAGTGTATGGAGATCGAGTGTGATGAGTGTCACAAATGTGGTAAACGGACAAACGTTTTTAAAACGATGCCCACGATAGCCCTGTGAAACTCTTTGTGTCCTATATTGTCAAGTTAGCGGACAAGTTCAAAAAAATGACTGTGTATATTCTGCCCATAACGGGGCAAAATTTGACACAGTTCCTTTATAAGGAGTTGCTTGAGCACGAGTCATCTGAGATATTTACAGGTGATCCCTTGAAAAGAGGCAACAAACTAATACAGATGCAAATAAGAGGTAATGTACAGTTTAAAGACACTTTATTATTCACACCTTGTAAATTAGCAAAGCTACCCAAGGTGATGTAGCCGCTGAAGTTTCAAAAGGATATTTCCCTTACACATTCCTCACTAGCGAAACTTTAAATTACGTAGGACTACCTCCACCCAAACATTACTTTAACTATGAATGTATGAGTACAGATGAACGTGAAGATTTTGACCGATACTACAACAGTTTTAATGAATCTAATCCTTATAATATAGCTGATGAATGTGAGCGTTATTGCGTGAATGATGTGCGTGCTTAGAGTATGTTTCCAGGCCTTTAGAAGGATGTACATAGGCCGTTTCAAATGCGATCCGTTGCAAGTCGCAACCACCATCGCCTCATTATGTTTTACGGTGTTCAAGAATAACTTCATGCCTAAAGACACCTTAGCCGTTATTCACAGAAACAATCCCGCAGTTATGGGCACAAGGCTATTTACTGGCTCATACACTACAGCAGCAGAAGGTGTATACATAAAGCATGCCCGCAACACGGGGAAGTACCCATTAAGGTTAATGGTCGTGTTTTTGGGTTGATGGTCTAAGTGAAAACCGTGCCACTGGTGAGAAGACTGTGTACTCCTTTAACGGTTGCTGGTGGCACGGATGCCCCGTCCTGAGTGTGGAATCGTAGGAGATATCCACGGTAGATCTCCTGCCGACAGTCTTGCGTGGACCCGCACCCGCGATCAACTTATATCCCAGTTCACTCACAAAGTCTTGTGGGAGCATGAGTATGATGCACGGATGGAAACAGATGGACAGTACCGTGAAGAATAAACACGATCAAACGTTCAATGGTGCTGGATCCTCTCAAATGCGGTGATAGCTTGTTCGGAGGGCGTACAAATCCCTTCAAGCTATACTTTCCGCCTACGGGGGCGTGAAACTCCATTACTACGACTTTTTCTTTATATCCCTACGTGATGAAGAACAATCCGTACCCCGTGGGTGCACCTGAGAAATACTGGTGGGACCTGACCTGCCCACCATCGAGGTGTTCTCAACAAATTTGAACGGGTACTATTTCGGCCTTTCTTTCGTAGATGTGCTCCCCCACGCGATTTATGGATGCCGATCTTACCCGTCGTTATCGATCACAAGCTCATGTTTCCCTGTGCGTGAAGTGCGCAGAGGAGAACAATGGGGAATGTAATCATCAACCAACCAGCGTAAGATCAGAGGTGTATATACAAGTCCAGAGCTGGATCTAGCTGTTCGCCATGGCTACAGAATATTGAAGATACATGAGGTGTGGAGGTTTCAGAAGCTACCCAACCTTTTCACGCCATATATAAACGCTTTTTTGAAGGATAAGCTCGAAGCATCAGGGTATCCGCGAGGAGTTGGTACCGAAGATGAAAAATCGGCTTATATTCAACATTACCATGACCGTGAAGGTATACAGCTTGACCTTTCCCAAATTGTAAAGAACCCAGGCAAGCGCTTTAGTGCAAAGTTGTGTCTAAACAGTCTTTGGGGAAAATTTGCACAGAATACTGGCAAAGGGGACGTTCATTTGGCACAAAGTTATAGTGAAGTCTGGGATTATGCCAACGCTCTCGATAAAGAGGTCATGGAGGTTGTGAATGTAGGTAATACTTACATAATAAAATACAACAATACCGAATTGGCCACAGATACCTCACGGGTTACAGACATACCTGTAGGCGGCTTCACAACGGCCTGCACACGCATCAAACTTTGAGGTCTATTGCATTCTCTTGGTCGGAGGTTTTGTACGCCGATACAGATAGTGTGATATTCACAGCGAGGGAGGGTGAATACATGCCTCCTACTGGTGAATTCCTCGGGGAGTTAACTGATGAGGTCAAGGATGAGTATGGAGACATCGCATACGCCCACTCTTTTGTCTCAACAGGGCCAAAAACTTATGGGGTACGGGTGAGGGTGGGGGAGGATATGAAATATATCGTGAAGGCTAAGGGTATCACGCTCAACCAGGCGAATCGGCGGGTCGTTAACTTTGATTCGTTGAAGGATCTAGTGTGCTTGGATGATGATGAGGACGACCAGCCGCTCCACCTAACTGTCGGTACCCACAATTTTCGGGCGCAGAAGCTGGGTGGCGTGAAGGAACTTAGGGGTACAAAAGTGTGCCGTAACACCTATAGGAAACGTTACCAGGTGCCTGGTACCCTTTGGATACCATAATCTTTGATATGTCTATTGTTAACGATATGTTTATTTATTAAACGTATTTGTAAATATATATAACTTAAATATTTCGTTTATTAAATAAATCGTGTTTCAATTAGCGTTTCACTTTCTCCTTTGTATGTGTGTGTGTGCATTGATGGGCATCGATACATGAAAATCGCTAAAGCGATACCGATACATCGATACATGAAGAACGTCTTAGGCGATACCGATACGCCGATACTTTCTAGATGTCTTAAGCCGATATCGATACCGATACATGTATCGCCGGTACATTTTATAATTATTCATTTAATATGTAGGTATTAGATATTATTGTTTATACTAGTAATTTGTACGCACTGTAAGTAAAATGAACGACATTTTAATGGGTTTTATAGATGTAAATAAAAACAATTGCTTTATTTAATGAAAGTATGTTTTAATTTTGTAGGATACATGAATGACTGAAAATATTACACTAACAATTAAAAGTAATTACTATTACCCTTCAAAAATACCAGCTGGCTAAGCATCTGGTCAGACAGTCTATTCCTTTTTGGAGCGTGAATATGACCAGCCAAACTAAACAACCGTTCTACAGGAGCAGAGGATGGTAGTGGTGTGCAGGGCCGGATTAAGGCCAACTGATGCCCTAAGCACAGCCCAACAATGGTTCCCCCTCGACCCTTCCATTGTCTAACTGACAAGACATTAAGACTCAATAAGTGCTGAATGTGAAATAATAGATTAAAAATTCAGTTTTCTTCCAGGCCATCCCCCAGGCCAGACCCCACAACTATATTAAATATAACCTGTTTTTAATTTTATTTATTTAACACTAAATAGCAGTAAGCAATATAAGCAAATTATTTACTTATAACTAGGGCAACAGGAAAATGCAAATTTCAACTTTTTATTCATTTTTTTTAAAAAAGTGTGTATAAGGGAAAATGCAAATACAAAATTTATTGAAAACGATTCTTTCTACAGAAATCGATGTTGGTGGTCAATTTTGCAAAAAGAAATTCAAATGAAGAAATATCATTATTGTACGAAACAAAACATCTTTATTCCATTGCTTTCTAACCTTGAAGATACATAGCATTTCAACACACATGGATCAAAAGATGCAAAATAATGCTATTGTTGCCTACTTAAACTTTACTTATACTTTAAAAAGTTTCTCTGTGGTGCCCCCTTCCTTGGTGCCCTAAGCACGTGCTTATTTTGCTTAATGGTTAATCCAGACCTGGTGGTGTGTTATACTTCAGGAAGACCCGTAGAATTCCTGGGTACTGCCTCAGAGATTGAGAGAATGGACTTCCGTCACCCAGATACTGTAAAACTTCCATCTCAGTGGAATCTTGGGTTGCAGAGACATTAGTGGAAGCAGACTCATAAACAGAAGAAATCATCTGCACTTCCGTCAGATTGCAGCATCACTTAGTTGTTGCTGGGGGGGGGGTTCTGCTCGCTGAGGCTCTAACAGCATTAACCAACATTTCTTGAACCCTCTTTGACAATGTTAGTATTAAATTTGCCTTTTATTGTCATCCACTTTAACTTGAACAGAGGATTGAAGACGATGCCAGTATGTTGCTTTACACTCATGCGGCGCATCAAGGCACAGAAACTTTTCAAACCGCTTAGTGAACCCTACTGTGACTGCATTGAGAAGTGGCTAACAATGACGCAATGCCTCCGAATTCAAACGCTCTAGCTTCTTCTCTACAGCTAATAATGTCGGAAGCAGGCAACTATAAAAACATTCTTTGTCGGACTGCAACCTATCAAGTGCTGTTGCAATGGGTTGTAGTACGGTTAGGTATTCCTGGAGAAAATCAAGCTCATTATATGAGCGTTTCTATATTATGGTTAATTAATCTCAATAACACAAGTACAAACGTGTTTAAACGTTGCGCCGTACTGTGTGACGTGACCAGTAGAGTAGTACTGTCATTAAATAAATATTTAATAATATTATTATTTATGTATATTCATAAATATAACTCAGTAGTGTCATATTATAACATCTATTTAAATATTTAAAAATTCTTATTAATGTATCGATGTATCGAAGTATCGGTTTTTTCGATACATTTAAGAAAATTGACCTTAGCGATACCGATAAATCGATACTTTTGTCAAGTAGCTAAAGCGATACGGATACAAAAGTATCGATCGATACGTATCGGCGATACATGTATCTAGATACTGCCCATCACTGTGTGTGTGTGTGTGTGTGTGTGTGTGTACACAGGAGAAAATTCTAACCTCCGCCCAGCGTGTGTACAGGAGAAAGTTCTAAGCTCCGCCCACCTGTATGATTGGTCACGTGACTCCTGCTACTAGCTGGGCATATCTCTTCCCTACGTGTTCAGTTGATCGCTGCAAGCCCTGGGTCTCAGATGTGCATTTCCCCACGTAGACGAAAAATAGTAATGGCTACCTTTAATACTGCGTGTTCGACGTTTATGAAGTGGTATTCGGTAAAGTGTGAAGATAAGGTTACGGAATGGCTCCCTATTCCACCCTCCTTTGATACTTTTAACTTTAAGGCTACATTGAATCGTGCGAAGGAACAAGAGGTACAAAAACTTTACGGCTATTCTGGCGAGAGCATTGCAGGATTTCGTGGTACAAGTGAGGTATTGAACTATGTTGTAGGACTAAACTTTATAAAAGCTTACATATACTGTACATGAAGTAGAAGAAACAACACGTGCAGAAAGAGAAGCAACGGATATGGTGAGGTGACGTGTGTGTATATATATGTATATAGTGTAAAGTCACTAAAGGGAAAAATCACTAAAAGAAAGCTGAATGGCAACACGAAGGGAAAAACAGAGCAACGCGGCTGCTCGTGGGTTTTTGGCTGGAATAGAGCATGGTTATTCATATCTGACTAAATCGTTGGTGCTAAGTTTAATTTGGTGATGTTTCTGAGGTGACAAATGGGGTAGAAAGTTCTCAATAAATAATAATAGTTAGGGGTAATGTCTATAGCTTCTAAATTAGTAAAGTTAGAGAGTTTAGGTAGACTGCTTTGTGGGACGCAGGAAATCTATGGTAGGCCCTAAAGAATATCTAATTCAACGCACCGGTAAGTGCCTTTGTTTGTTGTTTAGAAACCTAGTAACTTAGCGGGGTCACTAACCCCAAGCTATTACATTTGGCGACGAGGAAGAGATTCAATTTGGCTCATTGGATTCAATTTAGCTCATCTGATTAAATTTGATTCAGTGGATTTAATTTGGTTCATTGGATTTCATTTGGCTTATTGGGTTCAAGTGGTTGGTTTGTGTGGGTAAGCTACCGTACTATAGCTTAGGTCCCGCCGGCCTAACTCTAAAACTAATTCCTACTCAGCCCTAACTCTAAAATTAATTTCTACCCAGCCCTAACTCTAATACTAATTCCTTCTCAGCCCTAACTCTAATACAAATTACTATTCAGCCCTAACTGGGGAGTAACTAGATCAAATTTAAACCAAATCTAACCTACTTCACGTTATTTGGCCTAAATCGGTTTTGTTCTAGCATGTCGGTGATTGGCCATATAAGCCCCTACGAAGACTCTGGGGAGGACTTCGAAGCTTATGCCACTAGGGTGAGGTTGTTTTTCGAGGCAAATTCCATTCCTGATGCTAAGAAAGTACCTACCTTTTTAACTATAATAAGCCTTAAAACGTTTGGCTTAGTTATGGACCTAGTTGCTCCTAAAGCACCGGAAACTTGCACCTATAGTGAATTGGTACAGGCCCTAACCGATCACTACAAACCCCGAGTAGTTCTCATCTATGAACGTTTCAAATTTTATTCGAGGCATCAGACGGTGAATGAAAGCATTGCAGAGTTTGTTGCAGGAAATAAAAGCCCATAGCCGTATTTGTAAATTTGGGGACAAATTAGACGAAATGCTAAGAGATAGGATTGTAATGGGTCTCAAAGAGGAGTCTACCCAGAGAGCCCTATTAGCTATACAGGACCTAACTTTTAGTCAGGCTGTAGAAATAGCTGCGGCTAGAGAAGCAGCTGCTAAAGATGTTAGAGCTTTTGGCAATCACAGTAGTAAAGCCCAACACGTAAATAGCTGTAAATCTTCTAGGCATGGCAGACCTAATGAGCCTACTAGACAGACAAATAAAAGGTATGCGGCAAATACGACTAAACCTACTAATTCAAACGCTAAACAGGAGGAAAACTTCTAAGCCATGTACTGGGTGTGGAAAACACCATTGAAAGAAGGACTGCCCTTTTAAAGGAGCAGTTTTCCGAAACTGTAGTAAAATAAGCTGCATAGCTAAAGTTTGTTTTTCAAAGAAAACAAGGAGTGAAAATTCTAATTATAATATTTCTAGTGTAAATCCTCAAAAGGGAAATACTTCGAACATTGGAGTGGAGTACCTATTTTATGAGCAGCAAAGTGGTGATAATACAGGCCCATATATTGTAGAGGTAGGCCTACATGGAATTACAGTTCCTCTACAACTAAATACAGGTGCTGCCCGAACTGTCATGTCCAAAACAGTTTTAGACAAAACTTTCAAAAATACACCAAAACTACATGCATCTAAAACAATACTAAAAAAAATATGGGGACATACAAATACCTATTTGTGGAGAAGCATCCATCACAGTTACACTCAACAAGAAAACTTTGTCTTATCCCTTAACTCTTTTAGTGGTGGATGAGCAAGGGCCTACTCTACTAGGCCGTGATTGGATTGATACTTTGAAAATGCCTATTGACAAAATTTTGCCAAAGGGTCAGGCAGATGTGCATACACTCTCATATCCGTCTGACAAAGACTCATTGTTAAGGGAGTTTTCTTCTGTTTTTGGGCCTGAAGTAGGCAACCTAAAAGGCCATCAGGTCGGTATAGAAGTAGATCCTAATGTAACTCCGAAATTTTGTAAGGCTCGTTCAACTGTGCATGTACTACGAGAGAAGGTAGATTTAGAAATTGACAGGCTGCTCAAAGATAAAATTATCGAACCAGTCACACACGCTAAGTGGGCTGCCCCAGTAGTTCCTGTACTAAAACCTAACAAGTCCGTGCGGTTATGTGGGGATTACCTTTTAACAGCAAATAGAGCAGTCCTTCTAGATTGCTACCCTATACCCAAGCCCGATGAATTATTTAGCTCTCTTGCTGGGGTAAAATTTCACAAAACTAGATATGTCCCAAGCCTATGTTCAACTAAGTTTAGATGAAAATTCTAAAGAACTAACTATCATAAATACGCACCGAGGCCTATATAAGTACAATAGGCTATGCTATGGAATAGCATCGGCTCCGGGTATTTTTCAGAGGACAATGGACCAAGTTCTAGGTCACATTCCGGGGGTACTTTGTTTTCTAGATGTCCTCATTTCAGGTTCGTCTAAAAAAGAACACCTAACTAGATTAACCACAGTTCTAAAAAGACTCCGGGATGCCGGACTTAAGCTAAAGAAAGAAGTGTTCGTGGGTCACTAACGAGGTTTCATATTTAGGGTTCCGCATAGATGCCTCAAGCATTCATCCAACGGTGGATAAACTAGAAACAATAAAAAATGCACCACCTCCACAAAACATCACACAGTTACAAGCTTATTTAGGTCTCCTAAACTTTTATAGGAAATTTTTGCCTAATGCAGCGACTTTCCTTGAACCCCTAAATAAGCTATTACGATCTGGGGAACAGTGGAAATGGGAGAAAACCCAAAAGGAAGCATTTAAGGCTTCCAAGGACGTACTACTAAAGTCCACTCTCCTAGTGCATTATGATCCTAAACTTCCTCTCACAGTTTCAGCAGATAGCAGTTCTTATGGAATTGGAGCAGTGTTATCTCACCACATTGATGGTGTAGATAGGCCTATCTATTTTGCTTCTAGAACACTAACTGAGACTGAAAGACGATATGTACAACTTGAACATGAAGCCTTAGACTTAGTATTTGCAGTAAAAAAAATTCATTTCTATCTATGGGGTCATGAATTTAAACTAATTACTGACCATAAGCCTCTTTTAAGTTTATTTTCACCTAATAAAAATATTCCAGTTATGGCCTCAGGTAGGATTCAACGATGGGCAATGATTCTACAAGCCTATAAATTTGACTTAGTACATCGGTCAGGCAAACTTCTAGGTACGGCTGATGCGCTAAGTAGGTTGCCTTTAGAAAATCCAAATGAATGTGTACCTATACCTACAGAATGGGTTCACTTGGTGGAGTTTTTGGAATCCACTCCAGTATCTGCTGCGGTACAAATAGAGCAGTGGACAAAATCAGACCCTGTTGTGTCTAGGGTCATCCATTACTGCTCAGTTGGTTGGCCTACTAAGGTTGAGAGTGAATTACAGCCTTTTTATCAACGTCAGTCTGGACTCTCGATCCAAAATGGCTGTCTTTTATGGAGCCACAGAGTGATAATTCCGAATGAAGGCAGGTCGAATTTAGTGAAGGAACTTCACGCTGAACACATAGGTGCAACAAAAATGAAAGAGCTGGCGAGAGCTTATTTCTGGTGGCCCGGTTTAGATGGAGAACTCGAATCATTGGTTCATTCCTGTCAAAGCTGCCTAGAGAACAGAGATCTCCCAAGGAAAAGTCCACTTCATCCTTGGGAATGGCCTACTATACCTTGGCATATGATCCATGTTGACTATGCAGGTCCTATAAATAATACCTATTTCCTAGTCATTGTGGACGCCTACTCTAAGTGGGTGGAAATTTTTCCAACCACTTCCACGACTTCGGGTGTTACTATTCGTTTACTCCGTTCGTGTTTCGCTCGATGGGGTTTACCCGTAGTCCTGGTTTCCGACAATGGTACTTGTTTTACCAGTGAGGAATTTTGTTCTTTTGTCTACCTAAATGGCATTAGACATGTCCGGGCTAGTGTTTTTCACCCGTCTACTAACGGTCTCGCAGAAAACATGGTCCGGACTTTCAAGTCGGCCTTGCGTCATTCTCGTGGGGAGGAAATGCAAGTGGTGTTGGATAAATTTTTGTTTAAATATCGACTAACACCTCACACAACGACGGGGGTGTCTCCTTCTAAACTTATGATTGGCCGGGGAATTCGTTCAGTTTTCGATTTGTTACGTCCAAACGAAACGTTACAACGACGAGTTTTACGCCATCAGGAAAAACAGAAGTTGCACCACAACACTAAAAAAGGGAGAGTTATAGAAGCGCAACCTAATGATCCAGTTATGATTCGCAACTATGGGGCTGGACCAAAATGGGTTCCTGCAACTGTGCAGGAGAGAACGGGCCCTGTTTCCTTCAAGTGCCAACTAGAAGATGTTCGTTCTATTAAACGCCATCAGGACCAGATATGGGAACGTGAATTGCAGAATGACCGGAGTCTTCCGGAAGAGAGAACCATCCTCTGGAAAATGATTCAATTCACCCGCCTCTTCATGTTGCACCTATTCCTACTACATCAACCCCGCTCCGCAGGTCGTCTAGGGTCTCTCACCCATGACAGACTAAACTTGTAGGGGAGGAGTGAGGTGACGTGTGTGTATATATATATGTATATGGTCTAAAGTCACTAAAGGGAAAAATCACTAAAAGAAAGCTGAATGGCAACACGAAGGGAAAAACAGAGCAACGCGGCTGGGTTTTGGGGTTTTTGGGTTTCGTGGGTTTTTGGCTGGAATAGAGCATGGTTATTCATATCTGACTAAATCGTTGGTGCTAAGTTTAATTTGGTGATGTTTCTAAGGTGACAAATGGGGTAGAAAGTTGTCAGTAAATAATAATATGATAGTTAGGGGTAATGTCTATACCGTAAGATGGGGTAACTGGGCACCTGCAGGGGTAACTGGGCCCTAATAATTTTAAGGTAAATTTCGTTATTATTTTTTCCATAAATTTTAGGTACCTTTGCGTAGGTAGGTACCTACAATTTACGGAACTAATTCATACTTTTATATAACGAAATTTACCTTAAACTTAGTAGGGCCCAGTTACCCCATCTTACTCTTACGGTAGCTTCTAAATTAGTAAAGTTAGAGAGTTTAGGTAGACTGCTTTGTTGGACGCAGGAAATCTATGGTAGGCCCTAAAGAATATCTAATTCAACGCACCGGTAAGTGCCTTTGTTTGTTGTTTAGAAACCTAGTAACTTAGCGGGGTCACTAACCCCAAGCTATTACATATGGTTAGTGAGTTTTGTTGATGAGTGGTGCGACAAGCGATATTGTCATGTTGAATCATACCGAATACTCGTACCCTGCGACTGAGAATGTAAATCTTGTCATCATGGAGAATCTTAAGTATTTGTACCACGACATTAATATATATCATGAGGTTTGTAGTGAGGTTGTGGCTAAAGGTCTGCGTGAGTATTTAACATAATTTAGAAATGAGTATCGCATGCTAAGCAAAAAGGAAAAATATGGTCATATGTTTCTCTCAAATAGTGCACCGGAGTGTGAATAAAATGTGTTTAGTTCGTGAAAATCCCCCTATCCAAAAATGTCTGGTGCTTATTCTGGTGAGTGGGAGTGATAAAATATTAAAACCGGTATTACTTCATGTATCGGAAAATTTCTCGAAACACCTACCCAGTGTAATGGGATACAAGAAATCACGTTGGAACAGCGCCGTACACGTTTCATTAGCTTATGGTGTGACTCACTCCTCCCGTCGAGCCGATCCGTTGCATGTGGCTCATAGTCATCTCAGAGCTTGAACCGAGTGGACGTGCGCTCCTCGAATACGATGGAACTTCCTTTGAGCAGCATTCTCAATGCCGTGTACGATATGTCCGTGACGAAGTCGTTGCGCGTGTTCAGGCGTAAAACCGGTGCCATTAACTATGTACTGGAAACGACTTGTAGAAAAACAAACAACCGGAATGTTGTTTATTTAAGTGTTGAGATGTATAGAATCTTCGTGGTAGTTGAGAAATGGCGTGAGGATCGTTATAAAATTCCTGCAGGTGTAGGTACAAGAAGAGAGCAGATTAGTGATACCCCCTCATATGCCGTTGTTTGTACGTTGTGTATAAATAACGATCAGCCATGCATTGATATACGACTGATGTGGAAGAATGCATCTGATAATAACGTTCTTGTCCCTACGCGAAACCGTTTCATCCTTGACAGAATGTTTGAAATCGTCGGATTCCGCAAGCTGACGCCTATATTAGACGCGCGTATTACGGATATGCTTTATTTTGATACGGTTCTTGAATACGCATACACCGCTCTGCTCGATGGGTTTACCGAGTGTAGGACTGAACAAGGCGAGAATGGTCTAGAGCTGGATGCTTATTTAAAAGGTTTAGACTCTTTGAAATATCATGAACTTTAGTACAAAGCACTTGAGCGGTAAAGGGCTGAGCTCACCTACACCGTTCACCCTGAAGAACTATTTCTTTATATAATGAGCAGCTGTCGTAACGACTTAGAAGATTATTTCAACTGCCGCTATGCAGTGTGAAGAAGAGTTCACGATTGAAAAGCTCGGGTCGGTAAGAATAAACCCTCGATTGGAAAGGAGTGTTTATAAACTTGTATTTAATAATGATGTTGTGGCTAACGATGACCTCTTTGTGCGTGCTTTTGATTGTATTCTAGTCGTATTTAAAGATAACTTGCCAACCGAATGCAAAGTGGGCACAAAAATAGTATTGAACGATATGAAAGCCATTTACATAGAGTATAGGCATCCCTATAACGAGCGGTGAAATAATATTAAGCCGTGTTTACTGCGTAGTGCAAAGCAATAATGATGTTACTGTAGACTCGATTACGTGTGAGTTTAGTGTTTTGCGCAGTAGAACAAATTGAATGTATTTTGATGTATATTTATTTTCAATATATTTAATTACTTAACATAATTGTGTATATATATATATATATATATATATATATATATATATATATATATATCCTCTACTGCTATATTGATGGTTATACTCCATCGTTTTGTATTTCTTACATTATTTTATTTTATTTTATTTAAGTGCAGTAGAAGATAAAGTGTATGCATTTATTTTCAATATATTTAATTATTTAATATAATTGTGTATATACATATATATATATACATATATATATATTTCTGCTGTACTGTTATATTGATGGTTATACTCCATCGTTTTGTATTATATTATTTTTTATTATATATATATCCTCGTTCATATTTCTTATACTATTATTATTTTTATTGAGTGTATTCCTCATGCAGGATTGTATATTTATTTTCTATGTATTTCATGAAATTGATTCCAATAATTCGTCTAAATAAACAGAATGATGTAATGGTGTTTTATTTAATTCTTTTGGTTGTAAACGATATTATTATTTAATTATACCAAATGGCTGGTTACGCCTTCTAAACCGACTGACGGATTTCTAAGCCAACTGTGAAGAATATATGCATTAATTAAATAAATAGCGCTATCTGGCAACTCAACCCTAATAATGTACACCTGAACAAGCCATTTACGCCAGATTAAGCCTTCTAAACCGACTGACGGATTTCTAAGCCAACTGTCAATAATATATGCTTTAGTTAAATAAATAGCGCAATCTGGCAACTCAACCCTAATAATGTACACCTGAACAAGCCATTTACGCCTTCTAAACCAACTGGCAGATTTACACCTTATAAGACAGCGAGCACTCAGATGAACTCTCATTATCCGTCTGGCTGGAGCCAGGCGAACACCCCTCCTCCTTCTCCTTTCCCTCTCTTAGGTTAAGGCTACCCCTTTGGGGGGAGGTCATCCTCCCTTCTCCCTCCGAAGCCCCCTCCCTCCTCTTTTGCAGCATTAACTTGTTGCATAACCCTTCCCATTAATTGCTAACCCCCTCCCTCATGCATAACCCCCTTGCAACACCCCCCCTTGCAACACCCCCCCTCGCATAACCCCCTTGCACCATTCCCCCATTTGCAACATTGATTAACACTTGCAATTGCATTGCAACATTCCTGCACTCTCCCATTTTGATGTCATACTACTCAGCAATAATTATAGGCCTATTGCTGCCGCTTCTGTTTCTCGAAACTACTCGGAAAGCTCTTGTTACACCGATTAAATGATTACTTATGCGCATCTCTTAATCAGTTTGGTTTTAAAAGATCCCACTTAACTGACCTGTGTATTGAAGGAAATTATATTTAAATACACTGACAGTAATTCAACTATTTATAATTGTTTCATGGATATAAGCAAGGCAGATGATAGAGTGAACCCCCAGTATTTTACTTAGAAAATTAGAAGTCAGAAAAGTTTCCAAGTACATATTAAATTTATTGAAATTTTGGTATATCCACCAATCTTTTACTGTTAGGTGGGGCAACGTAGTCTAAATGTTTTGGTTCCTCCTGCAGAGTGAGGCAAGGCCTCCTTGCTCTTTCCTCTGCTGTTTAATGTGTATATTGATGAGTTAATTGCTTCACTTAATAAGGCCAAAGTTGGATGTTGTATAGATAACATGAGGATAAATAACTATAAATAATTGAATGTGTAATTAAATATAATTTCCTTCAATACACAGGTCAGTTAAGTGGGATCTTTTAAAACCAAACTGATTAAGAGATGTGCATAAGTAATCATGCCGATGATATGGTGTTAACAAGTCCTTCTGTTAAAGGTCTGAATTGTCTCCTGAAAGTCTGCGAATTATATTCGCAGAACCATGATATCCTTTTTAATGTTAAAAAAACTAAGGTTATGCAGTTCCATCCAAAACGCTCTAATCAGCCAAGTGATATTAATTTAAAAATGAGATGTGAACCAACAAAGGAACTAAAATAATTTAAGTACTTCGGTCAAATTATGACCAGCTCCTTGAGTGATAACTCAGATACACGAAAACAATATCGAAGCCTCTATGCTAAATTAAATATGATTATAAGGAACTTTCGGTTCTGTGCAAGTGAAGCTAAAGACACTTTCTTTCGTACCTTCTGTACCAATATATATAGGCAGCAACTCTGGGTGAACTATAAAAAAAAGGTTCTCGCAGAACCCTAAACTTGCAATACAACAGATCTTTCAAACTACTACATAAGTTAAGATGCTCAACTTCGCAAATGTTTGCTAAACACGATGGCTCGAGCCTCACGGAGGTAACAAGACGTGCTCAATACAGTCTAATGCAAAGAATTAAAAAATCAACTAACCCAATTATCCAAGCTATTCATCAGTCCTGCCATATGTCTTCTAAATTCTGGAGTTCATGGTATGAAAACGTTTGTCTGTAGCTCCACTTAACTTCGACATTGATATTTTTTTAATTGTATTTCTATTCTTAGTAACCCCGTAACTGAACCCCTTAAAATGAAATTAAAGACACCGGAAATCTTTAATTTTATTAACGTAAATTATAATTAATACAATACATAAATGATGAAAAAAAGTTATTAAGTTAAATGCTTGAGTTTCCCTTCAAGAAGACTAGCATTTCAAAATGGCTGTCACTGAGCCCTGACCTTTTCGGCTTGAGGACGTCCTTCCCCAAAGAGAAGAGCCTCTCCACGGCGGCACTGGATCGAATAGGCGTGTTAAACTTGATGAACAAGTCCTTCAGGTGTTGAAACAAGTTTCAGTTCAGTCTCAGTCTCTTTCTGAGTCTTCTGGAGGAAACGATCCATCTTCTTTAGAACTTCAAATAATTACTAAACACACTAAAAAAGACCGTCCGGAATTGCTTAAAAATGGACCGTCGCTCCTCATTTCGGTCCTCACTGAGAAAAGGATCGACTTTTCCCGCTCACGGTCCTTAAAAAGGACCGAGTTCCTGGAGTTCGGTCCTTTTGGAACTCGGTCCTGCCCACCTTTGTATATATATATACACGAGTATATACCTCATGACCTCGTAGCAATTCCGTGCGCTGATCTCTCTTCAAACGAAGGTCAAAATATTGGGCTCACCTCTAAGCCTGGCTTGGTGGAGGAGCGAGTTGCTTTCTTGCGATCTCCATCGCACATAGGCAGGCACACCTGGTACCTGACAGAGATGCATTCTTTGAAGAGAAATTACAAGGAGATTGTATAACAGATTTTTATTTTACCCCACAAGATATAGCGCGAGCTATACAACAAATGAAATCACATTCAGCTGCAGTTCCGGACAAATGAAACGCCTTATTGATTAAACACTGTAAAAATTAAATAACTACACTCATATATTTTATATGGAAACGATCCTTAGACATGGGGAAAATACTAACATCCTGAAAAGAGCAAACATTTTCCCTATATATAAAGGAGGAGATAGGTCCCAAGTAAAGAACTATAGACCAGTGTCACTGACGTCCCATCTCACCAAACTATTTCAAAGAATAGTTACAGAGCAAATCTATGACTTCTTGGAGATAATGGAAAGATTCAAAGAGAACCAGTACGGATTCCGATCAGGAAGAGCATGCCTATCACAACTAATGGAGCACTATAACAGTATTCATAGACACACTTGAAAGAAATGAAAACTACGATGTCATACACACGGATTTTGCTAAAGCATTCGACAAATATGATCATGGTATAATAGCACATAAAATGAAAAATATGGGAATAACAGGCAAAGTGGGAAAATGGATCTACAACTTCTTCAGAGAACGTCAGCAGATTTTAAAAATCCAAGGTATATCATAATCAGAATCGGAAGTACGCAACTCATTTCCACAAGGAACAGTATTGGTCCCACTGTTATTCATGCTAACGGATATAGACAATGAAGTAACCAACAACATCCACCAACAATGAAGTAACCAGGAACATCCTTTGCAGAGCAGACGATACAGAAATCAGCAGAAAAATCAGTGATACAGAAGAGGTGCGGGCCCTACAGAGGGACACGAACAGAATATACAAATGGTCAGAAGATAAAAACATGAAATGAGCTAAAACAGACCGCATATTATCCCTCAGATAGACAGGAAACTCAGAGAAGCAAGAAAACAATACATTTAAGGGTTATAATGGCCGACGATGCGAAATTTGAGCCACAAAATCAGATAGCAATAAACAAAGCAAAATATATAGTTTAAGCGATAAACTCATGTCTCTTGTCCCCACTTTAAAAGAAGGGACGAGAGAGTAGTGATTTCTCTGCTGAAAACACTGATCATACCAAAACTTGGATACTGCTCAGTCTTGACGTCCCCATATAAAAAGGAAGAAATTAATAAACTAGAAGAAATTCAGAGAAATTTCACAGCCAAGATTGATGGCTGCAGAGAACTCAACTACTGGGAAAGACTACGTAAATTATATCTGCATTCGTTGGAAAGAAGAAGAGAGAGAGGTACACCATAATTTATATACAGAAAATTATAAAAAAAAACTGGTACCTAACTTCAAACTAAGCCCAATTACCATCCAAAGAACAGTGGAAAATAGGAAAGGTAGAATGTGTAGTGTTCCCAAATTAAAGGCCCGACAAGGGACCTCTTCAACACTGAAGGAAAATAGCTTGGTTGTCAGGGGTCCAAGACTTTTTAACCAGCTTCCAAAGGACCTCAGGAACGTGACAGGGGTCAAAATTGAAATCTTCAAAAGATGTCTAGATGCCTGGCTCAGGACGGTACCAGATGAGCCGGGTATACCTGCCTGTGTGCGATGGAGATCACAAAAGAGCAACTCGTTCCTCCATCAAGCCAGGTCTAGAGGTGGGGGGCACCATTTTGACATTCGTTTGAAGAGAGACCAGCACACGGAACTGCTACGAGGTTATGAGATATATATATATATATATATATATATATATATATATCAGGGCTGTGCAGTCGGTGATAAAATTTGCCGACTCCAACTCCGACTCCGACTCCAAAAATTTTAACATTCCGACTCCGACTCCGACTCCAGAAATCTGACTTGTATAATTACGACTCCGACTCCGACTCCGATGGAATGTTAAGGCCAAATTGATTACGATTAGCTTTATTAGGCCAATGGAGATTCATAAACAAGGCATTTCGTCACCACCACATGACTCATCAGGTTACTTAGTGGCTGTAACTATGCCTTAATGGCTTTTTTCTCTTTATTCAAAAATTACAATAAATCCCAAAATACAAACTGATTGAAACTTAAACAAAATAAGATTATTATTGGTTTAGCAAATTAATAAGATGTTTTTGTATTATTATACATCCGTAACAAAATGTACTAACCTAAACTGAATTTGTTCTTAAAAAAAGGATCGCTTCCATTAAATCTTCTTTCAGTGATGTTTATCAAAATTATCAAATTGAAATCTAAAAATCTGAAAAAGATTTAGGGTTGCTAGTACAAAATTTTTAAATTTCCTTATTATTAATTATGTTAATTAATTAATTATAATCCTTATTAATTATAAGCAACTATATTTATATATTATTTATATTTATATATTTATATGTTATATATTATATATTATTTATATATTATATTATATATTAAAACATTAAGTTAAATCTATTTTATTCATAAAATTGAGCTAGGCCTAGGCCTAGGCTGCTATGGTTATAATTGAAGGATTTGCACCGACTCCGACTCCGACTCCATCCAACTATGCACTTCCGACTCCGACTCCGACTCCACTCAAAATTGACCGACTCCACGACTCCGACTCCTGACTCCGACTCCGACTCCACAGCCCTGATATATATATATATATATATATATATAGACATGGGGATGAGGCCGAGGCCGAGGACATACATTTTTCAAAGGCCTCGAGGCCGAGGACATACATTTTTCAAAGGCCTCGAGGCCGAGGCCTTTTTAGGGGAGCCCTCACGAGGCCTTAAAATTGTTAGGCTGAAGGTATTTGCGCCCAGAGGTGTGATATTTAGGCGAGCGGCCAACCCTGATAACAGGACATATTTTTTGAGTTTAATACCCCCACTCGTACAGAAATGTACATGTCCTAAAATGATCTGCACCATCTGGACATATAAGTTTGGCATGTTCTCCTCCATTCTGAGTGTGCTAAGATAGCAAAATCAGCCATTAACTTCAGTTATGTACAGATACTCGTGTATCCATGTTTTCAATTCACGCATTACAACTGAAATCTTTGAAGACACAATGAACAGTGAAGATAAGGTTTATTTCCCATGAAGTTGTACATTTTCTGAAAGCTCTAGTGCTACACTATAGCAATTTATCTATAAAAACATTCTTTTACATGAGATATTTTATTTTTTGCCTAAAAACGTTATTGTTAGACCCAAAAATATCACCTAAAATACAGGTGTTTCACAAAACTGATTAATATGAGTTACACAAAACTAATTTCGAGTACAATAATTCAGGCATTTTGATACTCCAAGCATTAATACACTATGTTTAACAAAATTAATGCCATATTAAAATGTTGAATCACCATACAAAGTACTGTGCCTACATAGGTTAATAATGGAGACCTCTGTTCGCATGCCAGCAGAAAGGTTTATCGTTCAGTTATGAAAAACAGGCAAATGTTGGCATGATTACAATATATATACAGGTTGTCCGAGAATTATCTGTACAGTTTTTGGCTGTTATTAAAAGTCAACCATGAAGTGTAGAAATTCTAGTTTTATCCCATTTTACAGAGAATCTCATTAAGTTTTTTCTGATACCACGTTTTGACAAGTTTTTTAGAAATGTACGCGGGTGACAGACATTGATGATTTAAAAGCAAGAATCACAGCTGCTATTGAGTGAATTGATGTGGATATGCTGCAGCGTACATGGCAACATTTGGAGTATCGATTGGATGTTTTGCGAATCACTAATGGTGCACATATCGAATGTTTGTAACAACGTTACTTTAATAAAAAAAACTTTTGAAAATACAGATTCTAAATAATCTTGTTTAAGAATTTTACGTGTGTTATCAAGAATTTTATTAAAAGATGAAATTGTACAGATAATGTTCGGACACACTGGAATTTCTAAAAAACTTGTCAAAATTTGGTATCAGAAAAAACTTAATGAGATTCTCTGTAAAATGGGACAAAACTGGAATTTCTACACTTCATGGTTGACTTTTAATAACAGCAAAACATTGTACAGATAATTCTCGGACACCCTGTATAATAGTGTTCACTTGAAAATAAAGTTTGAATTGTTAACTGTATGAAAGGACCGATATTGAGATTTGAAGAACGTCAATTTTGTAAAACAAAAATGAAGTTATTATACCTATATCGATGTACATAACACAAAATCAACTAAATTCAATTAAACCAACTAAATTTTAACAATTCTTATCTTTATGAAGCAAACTACTAAATAACTTTAAAGCAGAAATCATTACTTAAAATTTAAATCTTTCCACTAAAAGTCTCAACTTGTTTTTCAATTATAAAACTGCATGTAAGTCAGTGCATACTGTATTCGGTGACTCCCGCAAACATATCTGGTTTAGCAAACTGCATGTCTGATCCAGCAATATGTAGTGATTTCACCTTGATTATCGCATCATCACGGCGAGGTGGCTCTGGTCGTTTCCTGGGCTTTTCATAATGCAGTACATTCTTCAATGCCTTGGCATCATTACAGTCGAGAGACAATGACTTTTCTTGGTCAAGCTTCACTCTGCCGACCAGGCCAGTCCCAACTGTATCAATAGCCTGTTCCTGAAATACAACACGGGCCATGGAATGAAATGTTCCCTTTCCATCAATGGTTGCACAGTTGATATCAATATTGTCGTCACCTTCTTGAATCAGCTTTCCTCCATGTTGTCGTGAGACTAAGCCATGTGGTATCTATATGCGATCTTGCATTCTTTTAAGCTCATCTTTTCCTAGGGCAGTTAAAAAACGTCGAAGATGATCATAGCTTATGGTGAAACCATGGACATGGAGAGTGTCTATTATATCTCGTTTTCCATGATCATGATGGAGTTGCCCTGCAAGTCCTAGATGAAGGGGGGTTATAATATTGCTGTCACTGCTATGAATAACACTTTCTGCAAGAGCTAAGACTCTACGTTGTAATTTTTCTGCTGGCTGGTAAGTTGAATCAAACGATTCAAATGCCTCTTTGCTCAGCAACCAGAGAAACGCCTTCTCTAAAAGTGCTGGAACAAATTCTTCAGATGTTTTCAGGCCGATTTCAGCAGTTGTGTAGTACTCAGTTGGCTTTTCAATTTGTGCTATTTTTTGTCTAAGCATATCAATGGCAGAATGAAGTAAGCTTTCTGAATTCACTGGAACATTTGATTGTTCTAAAGCAGAACCAAGTGTCATCTCATTAGAGTTGAAATCTTCCTTCAGTTGAGCAAAGACTCTGACGGCATCTCCTAAGCTGACACTGCTACTGACAACAATGCTTGATTTGGACTATCCTCGTTCGGCATGAATAACAATGTTATCACCATAATGCTTCATGAGATGGCGCTGAAGTTTTTCTGCACGGTATGCTTGGGTATCAATGTGGTCAGGTAACAGCTGTTGGAATTTGTCTAGCAGGGTTTTCAACTTATAAGCTTTTCCTTGTTGTAGATTAACATCTATTTCTCCTACTAGTACCATAAATGCCTTCTTGTATATGTTCTCTCCTTCTTCCATTTTCCTTGAAGCACTGATGTTATGCTTGCTTGTATAGCTTGCCATGCAGGATTTGTGGTAAACAGCATCAGCTGCAATGAGGTCTTCTCCTTCAATTTTGGCAAGCATAGAAATGTCCTTCCGAGCTTGTGCTGCTTGACAGAGATTACTCTGACACGTAGTTGTTTGTACCTTATGTATGATGTCTCTCTTTTGCGCGTTACATATTAAACACATTGAAAAACCTGTAAGTTTGGATGTTTGAGTTCGAGTGCAAACACTTTGTTCTTAAGTACCATGTGATGCAGAATCATGCGTGCTACATTTTGTACTAACATGAGAGATGTTTTCTTACTTGTAAATGATTGATAACAGCTACGATGATATGTAACAGACATACTATCTAATTTTGTAATGTCATCAAACTCAGATTCAAGTCTTTGTGAAAGGTCATCCTGCCGTAACAATGATGTTGACAATAATGTTTCAATACCCACTTTTGTAGGTACAACCAGTTTTTCTTTACGACTCTGCTGACATATAACGCATTTCTCCTAATTTGTTGACAGCCTCTGTTTCTTCGCCTGTACAAATTTTAATGGACTTAGTCAGGTTCTGCCATGCTTGATATAGATGATCGTCTGAAATAAAAATAACAATAATTAAACTGTGGTTTTCAACAATAACAAACATTTGCACAATATTTGTTACAGCACACATTTGTCTTATTATAATACTGTGATAATAAAAGGAGGAAGTAAATTTAAAACTGGGTCTAACCTATAACAATACATGATTGTATTACGTTTTGCTATAATGTGATGATTCAATTGTGTATCTAGATAGTAAACACTTATAATAAACAGTATAGGTTGATTAGTTAACAGTATTTCAGTTCGAAACTAAAACAAATTATCATCTGGATAAAGTTTCAGGTATTTTCTAGATGTTTGTTTATATTGGCGTTTCCATGGCAATCGCACATCAAACACTGAGGACAACACCTAAAAATGTGTTTACTGAACACTAAGGACTAATAAAAAACATTACAACTTTCTGTACAAGGGGGAAAGTAAAATTGTTTAAATCGGGGTCTGGCCGCTCGCCTAATTCGGATGCAAAAAACGAATGCGGTATTTGCACCTCTGGGTGGAGATACTCACTTCGAAATCTTTTACGAATAAGCTCCTCCATGCTTTGGCTCAACAATCTAGCCTAGCCTAGCCTAGGCCTAAAGCTCTTCCGAAGGTAACCTACCCTAACCTCACACTAGCCTGTATCTCTTCTTTTTTTGAAATCCATAAGGAAAAGCAAGATTCTACTCAAAATTAATAACCAAAGACATAGCTCACTTCACTTACCTAATAAAAGATAAAAGGGAATTATTAAGCATTAAGCACGTTCATCTATCACACGCGACCACACCACAACACCGACACGCTGTGTGTTTACACTTGCCGGGTCACACAGTCAGACACAGTTGCCAGAACATGATTTCCTGGGCACCATACATTAGCCCAATAACTTCTTATTTCTCATTTCATGCAGTTCTTATTTCTCATTTTAATATACCCGCAATATTTCAAGTATTTATGATAATATGGAAAATTATGATGTGATCTAGCAAAATATTTCAAGATTGTACTAACTCATTGAGTGTTGATCGTATAATTTCTGAATGGCTACGATTACACCAGTACACATTTGAAAACTTGTCGATCGATTTGTACAAACTAGTTGGTGATTCTATATAATTTGAGTGCGCTGATCTCAAAAATATGGTTAGTTTTTCCCTATCACGTATGGTTTTCTTACTACAGGGTGTGTCATAAATCCCCCATTTATCCCCAAATGTGAACCATCTTATCGAGACCAACATTGGATTGCACATGCTAAACCATAAATTTTGTTGTTATAGACTACAGTAACGCTTACATAATAATGTAGGGTAAATATATATAACAACCAGTCCCGTTCCCAGCAAAATACTCTCTCCCCTCCCATCAATGGGTGGTTAACATTTGGGGACAGATGAGGTATTACAACACCCCTTGTAGCACGAAATCTTTAGGTGATAGAGTAAAACCTAATTAAAGCAGAATTAAATAGCTCCTAGCTCTTGGACAAGCATATTGCTTGTTTATGAAAGAATAAAAAAATAACTGAAAGAAACAAAACATATTTACTTTCTTTACTCACAAACATTTCAGGACTTATTCCAAAGACTTAAGACTACGAAGGTAGATCTGACTAATGACGACTAAACCGGTGCTTCTTTGATGTTTTCTTATGCTGTGCGTTAGGCTGATCTCGTTGCAGACACCAGCAGTAATCCGCCATCATATTTGTATACCATCTTCCTTGATATCTTCTTTCCATGATTTTGATGTCCTGGTGAAATCGTTCCCCTTGCTCCTCACTGACATCCGAGATTTTCGGGAAAACGGTCAAGATGCGAAAATAAGAAGTGAACTTTCAGGTTCATGTTGCAGCCTAAGGCGCAAAACTTTTTAAGCATATTTTCCACCAGTCTTTCATAATTTTGGCTTTTGTAGTTTCCCAAGAAGTTTTCAACAACATCTTTGAAACCAAGCCATGCTTCTTTTTCTTTATTGGTCATTGTGTTCAGGAAATGATCGTCTGTCAATAACTTTCTAATCTGAGGACCTATAAAAACACCTTCCTTTATTTTCTCGTAGCTAATCTTTGGATATTTTGAACAAATGTACTTGAAACACTCACCTTCTCTATTCAATGCTTTGACATACTGCTTCATCAAGCCTAACTTAATGTGCAAGGGTGGTAGGAGGATTTTATTTGGTTCAACTAGATGTTCATGTAAAATGTTCTTTGATCCTGGGGTAAGATTCTCTCTAGGAGGCCAAGTTTTCCTCTTCCAGTGCTGGTCACGTGCTCGACTATCCCATTCGCAGATGAAACGTGGTATCTTAGTGTATCCTGATTGCTGCCCAAGTAACATGCAAAGGACTTTGAGACCCCCACACAATATCCATCTGTGATTTTGATGCTGAATTTTTTCCAGAAGCAGTTTCATGTTATCATAGGTCTCTTTTAAATGAGTAGAATGGGCCACTGGGATTGATGCATATTTGTTACCGTTGTGCAGTAACACTCCTTTTAGACTGGTTATAGAGGAATCTATAAACAACCTCCAGTCACTGGTTTGGTATTCGATGCCTAGCTTGCACACTAATCCTGTGATGTCCTTGCAAAATACCAAGGGACCATCTTCTTCGAAAAAAGGCACGAAGTCTTTCTCACGATTTCTGTACCAAGCGAAGTATGTGTCGGATGCCAATAAATTGTTCTCCTGCAATCTAGACCCCAAAAGTTCTGCAGAGTCCTTAGGCAGATTCAAATCCCTGACTAAGTCATTTAGTTCGGCTTGAGTTAATGGTTTAAGAGGATCTCGGTCAGCTGTTGGCCGTTCATAAACATCATCATTGTCTGGATTTGGAGCTGAATCAGAATCTGAATTGTTTTGATCCAGACTCTCGGGTGGGCGGAGAATAGGGACTTCTAAACCATGGGGTACCGGCCTTATTGCAGATGGAAGACTTGGGTATTGAAGGCTCTCTTTATTCTTTGCATTATAACCTTTAACACTGCAAGAACAGAAGTAGCAGTCGTCGGTATGGTTTCTAGGCTCGCGCCATACCATAGGGATCCCAAATGGCAAACTTTTCTTTTTACCTTTGCTCCAATTCCTTAGTGCCGCAACATACGTAAGACAAACCTTGTGTGGAGCCCAACTTTTGTCTTGATCTCCTAATTTAATTCCAAAATAAGCATGATAAGCTCTCTTAATTAATGAAGGTCGTTACATTTGTCCTTTGTTTTACAACATACCGACCACAAATATAACAAAATATGTCTAGACTATGGGTACATCCTCTAGAAGCCATTATTAAAATTTTAAAGACGTAATGTTAGAATTATCTATCTGAAAAATATGAAAAAACGAAATTAATTAAAGATAAAAAAGGTAAAAAATTACAAAACGCCACAAAATTGTTTTGCTAATAACTTTAAAACTGTGGGTGATAGAAAAAACTGGTAGCATTTTTTAATTCAGCGCAGCGAACTGCTTCAGAATCACAACTCAAAATAAAGAAATCGATTTTCATGCAGACCGGTGTTATTAGCGACTCTTGCGAGCATTGCAAACAGAGCTACATTTGGAGATGCCTTATTTGTTTAAGTTTTGCATTTTTATGTATCTTGACAATAAGAAATTGTGGTCTTAAAGTCTACCAAAGATCATTGATGTAATTGTAGCTTGTACTGTATGTGAAAGATGTTTCTGATGTACGGTAGGCCTATAGGTATGAAGTTTATATCATGCCATTACTATATAATTATATATACGATAATAATATAATAACGATAATATTAAGAATATATTTGCACCTGTTATTTCAACATGTCATATATTTAATTCGATTCAAGAGTATATTTGTACCTAATATTATCCCATTATCAGACATTTTTAAAGTTATATGTATAATACTTTATATTATTAAAGTAAATGAAAAAGACCGAAAAAATTATTTGCAAATAATATAACAATTTACATCTCATTTATAATGCCGATATTAGCAAAATTATTGTTTGCATCCGATATTATATATTCATTTCAAATCATATTATTTAGAAGTTTAAGTTACAATTTACGACGGGCGAGAAACAAAATTATCGACGCTAGTAGCTAGTTATCAGTATACCAAGTGGTATCTAATATACTATTTCAGAAATGAAGCCTTATATATACTATATATGTAACAGTTTTTTTGCGCACACCTACAGGTCGCTACAATTGGTGTAGAACAATGCGGTTTTCACCATTCGATGCGTCTTTTTACTGTGCAGAGCCCATGCAAAAAAAAAATTCCCTAACATAAATCCTGCCCCCCCCCCTTTTAGGGGTACAGTTTTTCCCATTTCTTCATTTTTAATCATAATTTTGGCACAAAATGGGGGAGGGGGTGGGATTAATGGGGAAACTCAGAAAAATAGATGCGATATATATATATGTAACCAAAACAAAATTAAAGTAAATCCTTTGCAAGGTGCCAGCCCCCTTCCCCCCTTGGGGGTAATGGGGGAAGGGTGGGGGTAAATGGGGGAGAGGGGTGGGGAGGGGGTATTGGGGGAGAGGGGTAGGGTAATGGGGGAGGGGGTGGGGTTAATGGGGAAACTCAGAAAAAAAAATTGGTGGGGTAAATGGGGGAGAGGGGTGGGGTAATGGGGAGGGGGTATTGGGGGAGAGGGGTGGGGTAATGGGGGAGGGGGTGGGGTTAATGGGGAAACTCAGAAAAAAAATGATAACCAACATCGATTCCGGTCAGGAAGATCATGCTTATCACAACTAATGGAACACTATAACAATATTATTGATGCACTCGAAACAATGAAAACTATGATTTGGCGGGCCGCAGGGCCCCCAATTACTGTCAGTTCAGTTATTTGGTCAATAAAACTGTAGAAATGAACGCAGTCATGAAAATCTTAGGCTTCAAATCCGAGTTCATTGTATTAAGATTTGTGAAGCTTTAGATTTTCATGGCTGCGTTCTTTTCTGTAGTTTTATTGAATGAATAATTGGTTTGCCAGTATTAAGATTTGTGAAGCTTTAGATTTTCATGGCTGCGTTCTTTTCTGTAGTTTTATTGAATGAATAATTGGTTTGCCAGTAACTGGAAGGCCGCAGGCACCCCAATTACTGAGGCCCAAGGTGAGAGGAATAGGAATGATATCCAGATAAAGGGCTACTGATGTTCAAAATAAAATACGCCGTAGGCCCACAATTCAGCCGAAGCACCGCAGATCTAGCACAATCGGCGCGTAGCGCCGACCTTTTGCTAGTTTTATTTCTAAAGTAAATAATTGCAATTTACGATTTTTATTGGTAAATAATTCTGACCTAAAATAAGTAATTGTGAATTGGAATATTTTTTTTTATTTAATTTGGCTCTTAAGCTTTAGGCTTTACTGGGCTCTCAAATTAATTAAAGATAAAACACCAGTTCATAGGTAGTTATGACTAATACTATAAGAAGCAATAATTAATTTAAAATATACATATATATATATATATACACACACACACACACACACAGGGTGTTTCACAACTGGTCTGCCATACTTTGGGGGGTGATATCGAGTAAAAAAATTAATACAACATAGGTGCTATTCCCAACCGTTGCGGAGCTACGGACATTTTAAAATGTGCAAACAACAAATCCCTACTTGTGTGTAATTCGATAGATGGCAGCACTGGTGGTAGTTTCAGTTAACGAAGTTACCACTACTAATCCTCAATTTTTTGTTTTAGTTGGTTCTGATCTGTGGTACGAGACATTGTGTTGCGCTAAGGTGAACAATCAAAAAAATCAACAGTTCACACCCGCTGAATATGCTGATATCCATTTCATTTGTGGATTCTGTGATGGTAACAGCAGAGCGGCAGTTGAGGAATATCGAAGACGTTTTTCGAACTGCCGAATACCGAACAGGCAAGTGTTTAGTTACACACACCAGAGATTAAGGGAAACAGAGACAATTGTTCAACGTAACGAAGAACCTGTAGCACGATGGCCCGTTGCTGCGGAGGAGCGCATACTGGACCTAGTACTTCTCTAATTTGGTCTATTTTTTGTTATAGAAATATATACAGTAGAATCGTTTATACACCTAAATAACACAAACACATTATATGAGCTCAGTTCAACTGATGACCAACTGATAGATTGCTTTCTCACACTAGTTTTGCTACATTAAGTCAATTGGTCTACTGCTGACTGACTGAATAATATTTATAAACCGCGACAACTGAATACTATTTATCAAAGACTGCCGCCTGACTAGTCACCTGTCTGAACAATATTTATGCCGCCACATACGGTCACCTGTCAGGTCATGGTCCTCACCTGAAGAATCTCCACCCAAACGCTACCGGGGATTGAAAATTACAGAACAAAACAAATCAGGATTCTCAAAGGCCTCACGAAAGTCACGAGGACTTTCCACTTTTCAGCTGGCTTTGAGGCCGAGGCCTGCAAAATACGCTCGAGGCCAGGCCTCAGCCCATGTCTGATATATATATCAGTGGCGTGCGGTGATTTTTCGTCAAGGGGAAGCAATTCAAGCAAAAACAACAAAGATTATATAAAATAAAAATAAAACTTTAAAATACTCGTATATAATAAAAACAAAACACATATAATCATCTACTTACTTTACTTATAGGTTAATTCTATTCTTCTTTCTTTTTTATTAAATATATCTGTTATTTCTTCGTAAAAGGCATCGGTTTTCATATCCTTAAGAAGCTTTTTCTCAATTGAGATTAAAGCTAAACTTGCGAGCCTTTCTTACCCTTGCGCATTTCTAGCGTAGTTACATATTCGCTTTAAATGAGAGAATGACAGCAGACAGCACGTAAAGTTGCCAGATATTTCAAGAAAATTAATTATAAGATCTGGACAACGATTTCTAAATTGCTTCCTTTTTGACATAGGGAAGGATAAAATAACGATAAATATATATTCTTTTTCGCTTAACATGGCCATGGAATTTTTTAGTAGAAAAACTATATATGAAACTTGTTGTATTCAATAAATACTACATTATTAAACATTAAATGAGTTTTTAGAATGGAAAGAAACAATTTGTAACAGTAAAAAAAAAGCGAAAGTCATTGGGAAAAGGATGCATTTCGTCAATTGTTGTCCAACTCGAGATTTTTTGCGTCGGCTTTCTTAAAGGTTTTTGCACGAACGGCAACCAATGTATATACTATGTATCTACCTGATTACCAATCAAATGCTATAAATAGTATAATAAAATGATTTTGTACAAATTATTAACACATATTGAACTGTTTAAACTTTAAAGTATAATACAGCATTTTCTTCTTTCTTTGAATAGGGAAGCATTGCTTCCCTTGCTTCCATGGACCGCACGCCACTGATATATATATATATATATATATATATAAGTGATCGAATTGTTAGAGTTCACATTCTGCATTTCCTTCTTTCTGATCATAGACCATTAGAAATATTAATTAACGTTACCAATTTATGCGCAACACGACTTAACAAGAACTCAACTGGTAAGAATAATCGCGTCGATTGGTCCAATGTTACGATGCAGCAGAGAATAGAATACAAAGACAGAACAAGTCACCTCTTTAATAATTTAGAAATTTTGCACTTTGCCTGTAATAATCTTTGCTCAAATGATTCTCACTGTAAACTCATAGATAGGTATTATACCTAGTAAGATAATATCCCTGTTAAGAGAAGCAGGAAGCCCCCTGATTAAATCTTACAACTATCATACTAAGATTATTCCTGGATGGAATGATTTTATTGCCCCCCTGAAGAGGGAATCAAAAGACACCTATGATTTGTGGTGCTTTCATGGAAGACCAAGATTAGGACCAGTATACTTGAATATGTGTAGAAGTCGTGGTCAGTATAAGGCGGCCATAAGGCGATGTAAACAGGAAGAAGAGTCTATTCGAGCATCAAAAGCCTGTGAAGCTCGCATAAATAACGATAATAACAAATTTTGGAAATTTGTTAAGAATCAAACGGGTGTCAACAATGTCCTCCCTCCGACAATCGATGGGGTGTCGGGGGAGGATGAAATTGCAAAGCTGTGGAAAAACAACTATTCTAACATTCTTAACAGTGTGAGTAGGGATAATCTTTAAGATAGATTGCAACGAAACGATTGTGGGAGGGACAAGGGAAAATACTTTGATATCATTTTCTGAAGTAAAGAGGTTAATTAAAGAGTTAAAGACTGGTTCTGCGTCAGGGGTAGATGACTTATCGAATGAGCACTTAAAATATGCAAATGACGTAGTATGTCTGCATATATCATTGCTCCTATCAGCCATGCTTGCTCATAGCTATATCCCTGCAGAGTTCATGAGGGTATATATCTTGCCCCTGGTCAAAAATAAGTACGGAGACATTCTGTCCAGCAATAATTACAGGCCTATTGCTGTCGCTTCCTGCTGCTTCTCGAAACTACTAGAAAAACTCTTGTTACACCGATTAAATGATTTCCTATGGACATCTAATCAGTTTGGCTTTAAAAGGTCCCACTCAACTGACCTGTGTATCTATGTACTTAAAGAAACAATATCTAAATACATTGACAGTAATTCAACTATTTATAGCTGTTTCCTAGATATAAGTAAGGCATATAATAGGGTGAACCACAATATTTTATTTGCAAAACTAGAAGACACGAAGGTTCACATGTACATATTAAATTTATTGAAATTTTGGTATTCCCACCAATCTTTCACTGTTAGGTGGGGCAATGTACTATCCGAGTGTTTTGGCTCATCTTGCGGGGTGAGACAAGGCTCCTTGCTCTCCCCTATGCTGCTTAATGTGTATATCGACGGATTAATTGCTTCACTTAATGAGGCAACAGTGGGATGTTGTATAGATAACATAAACTTAGTTTATGCCGATGATATGGTGTTAATAAGTCCCTCTGTTAAAGGTCTGGATCGGCTACTAAAAGTCTGCGAAGTGTATTCGCAGAAACGTGATATTCTTTTTAATGTTACAAAACCTAAGGTTATGCAATTTCATCCTAAAAGCTGTAATCAGCCAGCTGATATAAGGTTTAAAATGAATGGTGAAGTAATTGAGGAAGTACAAGAGTTTAAGTATTTGGGTCAAACTATTACCAGCTCCTTGAGTGATGACTCGGATATAAGAAAACAATCTCGAAGCCTGTGTGCTAAAGCGAATATGATCATAAGGAACTTTCGATTCTGTACAAGTGAAGCTAAAGACACACTCTTTCGTACTTTCTGCAGTAATATATACGGACGGCAACTGTGGGTGAATTATAAAAAAAGGTTCTGGCAGAACTCTAAATTTGCTGTACACCAGGCCTTTTAGACTCTTACATAAATTACCCCCGAGATGCTCAGCTTCGCAAATGTTTGCTACCCGCAATGTTCCGAGCTTCCCGGAGGTAACAAGACGTGCTCAACACAGTCTAATACTCTAATGCAAAGAATTAAAAAATCAACCAACCCGATCATCCAAGCTATCCATGAGTCCTGCCATTTATCCTGTAAAGTCTAAGGCTCTAAGCTATGAACTTCTTGGTACGAAAACGTCTGTCTGTAGCGCCACTTAACTTCGACATTACAGTATTATTTCTAATCAATTGTATATATTTTTATCCTTAGTATATGAACTGTCATTGTATTAATATGTCATATGGACTATAGTTTGCCAATAAACCTTTTCATTTTCATTTTCATTTTCACACACACACACACATATATATATATATATATATATATATATATACAGGGTGGCGCAAAACTCGCGCATCAGAGGAATTTTCAGTGTTGACTATAATATATTATTTTTTTTTCTTTTAGGTAGGGGATGGCTGCGAAATTAACAATAGACGAGAGGGTGAGCTTGGTTTTAATGTATGGAATACCATGTACAACAAATCGATGAATCGGTACAGAATTTAGATTCTGCTCCGATTCATCGATTTGTTGTACCTGGTATTCCATACATTAAAACCCTCTCGTCTATTGTTAATTTCGCAGCCATCCCCTACCTAAAAGAAAAAAAAAAAAATATTATAATCAACACTGAAAACTCCTGTGATGCGCGACTTTTGCGCCACCCTGTATATATATATATATATATGATACAGACAGACCGTGCATGGAACAAGGAACTCTTCTGGGATAATTAAATCCACTATAGTCCGAGTAAGTAATGGTAAATGACAAATACCATAGTTTTTCTTTTTCATGATGCTAGCCCGACGTGGGCAACGGGTCACTCGCAAAGAGGTCCCATAAATATAGCTTCCCTCACCAGCTATCTGCAAAGCAGACAGGATCCAGCTTTGGGACATGGATCTAGGGTTTAAAGCAACCTAGCCCTGCTACATTTAGAACCTCAATATAAGCAAAAGACTCGCTGTCTTCACGTCAGATTGAATACATCAAAGAAAAAGGGGTAACTATTATATTTTTAGCCAAAAACCAAAACTTAAACCTCAACTTTGCGAGTGACCCGTTGCCCACGTCGGGCTAGCATCATGAAAAAGAAAAACTATGGTATTTGTCATTTACCATTACTTATTCGGACTATAGTGGATTTAATTATCCCAGAAGAGTTCCTTGTTCCATGCACGGTCTGTATGTATCATAAAAAACTCAGGGGACCATTCTGAGTTCATTCCCATCTTGAAACGGACATGTTATGTTAGCCCTGTTCAAAAATCAACTTTTTCTTATTTTCATAGGTTTCTGTACTTTTCCCCATGCTTTTTGACCTGAAAAGGCCGAAAATCATAACCATTTTGACCTAGGTTGTTGGGAAGCATTGCCGCATGGAGCTTTAAGTTTTCTGCCTTGAAATCGGCCAAAAGCACCAGTTCCGGGGTCCCTTGAATCATGTTTTGCACTATAACCTTTTATCTAAACAAGATAGAGCAACAAAATAGGCACAAAATTAAAGTGTTTTTAATCCTCTTTCTAACTTATACAATTATGATAGTCTTGGAACAAGAAATGGCACATTGGCAGTGGCGACTGGCGTATAGGAGCGATGGAGCGGTCGCTCCCCCTTGCTTGAAACGATAAATATTAATTTAACAGATAAAAAATATATTAATTTTAAGATATTAAAATAAATATTCTTGAAATATATTTTAAAAATTCATGTGGCATATCATGATTCATGAGGCATTTTGAGTAAGCCTTCATACAGTACATAATATTCTAAACTTATAGCATAGCTTCGTTTAAACAGCATACCGCTGTTTGAATACCAAATAATATTGCAGCCGAATGGAGCGATAGATTTTTCGCTCAAGTAAATATAAATTATATTTACTGTTGTAATGAAAATATAAGTACAATCGCGAATTTTTTTTATAATAACAACTTTATTTTTACTAATAGTTACTTCAGTAATAATGATATAAGCCATTTATATGTATTTTATTGAAATTATTACTTATTTTTAATTAACTAGAATTGTACGTCTGGCATAGCCGTATATGTTAATACAAGTACTCTTGTGAGCGGCAGTTGGATTCGCGCTAGCCTATTGTGAGTCCGTGTTGTCGTACAATTTTATGAAATCGCACCCCCATACATTTATACCACGAGTCGCCACTGCACATTGGTACATACAAAGATTTCAGAAATATCACAAAATTCGTTTTCTCACACTCAAGGCAGACAAGGCGCCTTATTCATGACACAAATTTGAGATTAACATTTTGTCACAAGTCTAATCGATCAAGAAGTGAAAGCATTACATGATGATTAATTTCATAATGACATTTACACAGTCAGTTGTTGAGAGTTTGTTTCTTGAAGCTGTCAAAGCGGCGTCTGTTGAACTCCACAGCTTGAAGGAGATAGTCCCTTTGCTTGGCATCTGTTGTTATGACATTTGCAAAGTCGCTCATCATCTTGAAACCACGTTCAGCAATGTCATTCACCGCTTTCAGATTCTTAACATAGTCCAACGCTTTTCTGTAGTCCTCATTCTGTGGCCAAGACGTGACAGGTTCCAGAAGCCACTCGGATCCAATGTTCAGTGTGTCCAGCAGGAAATGTGATTCTGGGCCAATGAGATCAACCAGGTGGTCTTAGCTGTGACTCTCTGGAATAGAGGCTTTCCTGTTCTGAAGCTGTCTAGCTTCTCAGTGGCATGTAACTGGGCAGCAATGTCGTGCTTCAATGTGTCACTCAATCTACTGCTGAACAGGGCAAATGGCACAACTTCCTGCATCAGGTACCATTTGTGGTTTTCCATCTTATTAAGTACTGCATCAGCAAGCTCTGGGTCAGTTTTCTTGTACTTCAACATGTCCTGGATTAGACTTAGATCATTCACGGGAGCATCTGCAGCAGACATTGACATCATCCATACAGGAGTGTAGAACAGCGCAAGGAAGGTGTTGAGTCTTTCCAGCTTTGATACAGTGTCTTCGTCGTACTCAAGTTGATCTGCAAACATCAGCATTTTCATGGAGTACAGGTTTCTGGCCATCCATCTGGCCTGATGAATGGCGCCTGGTCGACTCCAGTGAATACCTCGAGGAGGCGTTCCTCCAAGAAAAATGACTGTCAGTTCAGCCATTTCCCTGTAGTCGGCTCTTGGAAGCCTTTCTGCTGTTAGAATGTCTTGGAGTATTTCTTCACTGTTCTTCTTCTTTTCCTTCAGCCATTTGCTGTTGATAGCCAGCATCTTTGGGTTTTCCTTGGACAAGTCCGTCCAAACATCCTTCAGATGCTCAAACCAGGGATTATCTGGCCCCTTCACCTTCCCAAACAGCTTCTCCCAAACTGCTCCTACTAGGATTTCCAGGATGTGATGTCGACAAGCCAGATAAAACACCTTTTTGTCCAGCATTTTCTCTAGCAGTTTGGCAGCTCCTCTGTGAACTCCACTGTTACTGGATGTAGTGTCAAAAACAAGGGCAGTAACATTATCCGTAAGTTCCCATGTCTCCAGTAAATCCATTGAAGTCTCAGCCTGAGCTGTGCCAGAAGAATTGTCGATGACAGGTACTCCCAATAACTTTCCTTCAGTGTATGAAGGTGGACCAGACACTAGCACAGCTAAAGTCTCTGAGGTACTTCCAGGTTCACTGCCCAAGACATCTTTGAGCAACTTTCCATCCCAGTGTAAGGCAGCGTACTGGGGGGTTTTCACAAAACTTGGACATGTGACTCTGGCTGATATTATACCTGGACAGCATTCTGTTGCGACGTGTTGTTGAGGTTGAGATGACGAAGTTATCCAGATCAGCCCCTCCAGCTTTCAAGGTGGCAGAAACCATGGCAGTAACTTGATTGTCTGATAAACCAAGGCGATCAGCTGTATTGCAGATGACATCACATTCCATGACCTTCCTTGGAAACGTCAAAGTCACACTAGTCACAGTGTCTTGATGGTGAGAACATCCAGGACGAGGCTGATGGTAATCCATGTCCTCTGTGTTAGCGTCGTTGTCAGTTGAGTCACCCCAGGTAATGTCATCCACATGAACAACTGCCTCTTGTTCTGCTGCAGCTGTAAAATAGTACAACATGTTAAGACAGTAATTGTTAAGTACATGCTAAATATCGCAATGGAGTAAAACTTAAAACTTTTTGTAACGTTCAAAGTAATTAGTTTTACCTTGTTCTTGTCTATGCTGCAGTCTTTCATTCCTCGCTGCTTGCTGCAGGGATCTTGTCTCAAAAATCTTGTCATGACCAGACATATGACCTTTCCTCTCAGTCTTTTGGTCTTCGTAGAACCTGATATCCTCATCTTTCTTCTCTCTGGATAACAGTCTGTTGTTCTGTATTTCCTGGATTGCATCTGGAGCTCCTATATCGAACAGGCTGTCTAATTCCAGCACAAATGCTCCTCTTTTTCCTCCAGGGTTACTTGCTCTTCCTTTGCTTTTCACCAGAGCACGATGTTTCTCATGTAGTTTCATGAAGAGCTTCATTGCGTTGTACTTGGTCATTGTCTTGATCCTAGCCATCTGCCAGAATGGGATGATAGATTCAACTGTTTCATATGCAAGGTCTTGAACCATGGGCCCCTGCATTTTCCGGTAAATTCTGAAGATTAAGGAAATACTGGAACGCCTGTCTGTTGGTGGGAAGCTGGGAACCACTGATAAAAGCTGAAGGGTATCCAACCAGGAAAGTTTCAGTGAGAGATCTGGTAGATGGCCCAGTTGACACCTGCCTGTGGACAGTACGTGGAGGTTCTGAGATATCAACTGTGCGCCCACGGAGCTCCCTCAGCTCCTTGCTTAATGCAATTGTGAAGTTGTAACTTGTAGATGGTTTTCTAGATTCTGATTGAGTTTCTGTTGTTTCCTGAAAAATGATAGATAATTATTATTATTATTATTATTATTATTAATTATTATTTATTTATTATTATTATTATTATTATTATTATTATTATTATTATTTATTAATTTTATGCTCTTTCATTTGATACCTAATTTGTTGCTCTATCTTGTTTAGATCAAAAGTTAAAGTGCAAAACATAATTCAAGGGACCCCGGAATTGGCGCTTTGGCCGATTTCAAGGCAGAAAATTTAAAGCTCCATGCGGCAATGCTTCCCAACATCCTAGGTCAAAATAGTTGTGATTTTCGGCTTTTTCTGGTCAAAAAGCATGGGAAAATGTACAGAAACCTATGAAAATAAGAAAAAGTTGATTTTTGAACAGGCCTAAGTTATGTGCCTTGAAAAGTGGAAGCTCAATTCTGCCAGTTGAGGTTTAAGTTTTGGTTTTTGGCTAAAAATATAATAGTTACCCCTTTTTCTTTGATGTATTCAATCTGACGTGAAGACAGCGAGTCTTTTGCTTATATTGAGGTTCTAAATGTAGCAGGGCTAGGATGCTTTAAACCCTAGATCCATGTCCCAAAGCTGGATCCTGTCTGCTTTGCAGATAGCTGGTGAGGGAAGCTATATTTATGGGACCTCTTTGCGAGTGACCCGTTGCCCACGTCGGGCTAGCATCATGAAAAAGAAAAACTATGGTATTTGTCATTTACCATTACTTATTCGGACTATAGTGGATTTAATTATATTATCCCAGATGAGTTCCTTGTTCCATGCACGGTCTGTATGTATCAAAAAACTCAGGGGACCATTCTGAGTTTATTCCCATATATATATATATATATATATATATATATATATATATATATATAGCTAATTCCATATTATGATAGTCACTTTAAAGTCAATGATTAAATAGACTCCCACTCAAAATACAAAATTACGATAAATTTATATTTTTCGACGGTTTATTTATCAGATTAAAAGTAATACTTCAAAATCAATTGCAGAAAGCACAGGTGGAATCCAAACAGCGATTTGTTTCAAGGATGTTGATACCACCTGTTAAAGTAATCGTACAGTCTTAAATAACAAAGTTCGTGCTTTATGGACAGGAAGTTTCGTCAGAAATGTTTGTTAATTAACTCTTGATTAGAAATCTGGTTATTACACAGTTTGATCCTCATATCTAATTTTAGGTATGCTTACAACTTCGATTTAGATCTTGATTCTATTTTTTTCGTTGGCAGAACCAACTTTTGTGACGCAAAATTGGGAAAACACATAATAACAATTAAACTGGTAACTGTCAACTGTTTGTATCGATACTCACCAGTTGAGGAGTTGCGTCATAAGCGAGTCAGAAGGCCAGAACTGTTGACTGGGAGCCAGATTTTTTTAATTTTCATAAAATATCTCATCTTATTCATTACGTACATTCTTTTCAAGTTTTCAAAGATTGTTTGTGCTTCCCGAGTTGTTGTGAAGCGAGCCAACGACAACAGCGTCTTTGGGTACGAATGAATGGGGGAGAGGCATTGGGTATGTATGTAATCGCGGTCCACCCTTTTTTATCGCTTAGGACTGGTCGAAAAATGCGGCTCGGCCGAAAAAAGGAAATAATTTAAAATGAGGAAAATATGAATGAAGGAATCTTTCAATTTCGTTGGGTTACGTCGTGGCTAATGTCGTCGATTCCCGTCGAACAGCGAAGTTAAGCGACATTGGGTGCGGATAGTAGTTGGATGGAAGACCATCCTCCGTGTCCAGATTATGTAGCGACCCGTGGTTCGGATCCCACGTAAAATTGTAGGTCTCCTCCGTCATATGACCTCAGATGTTGCGAAGGAGATTAAACAAGAACCCAGTCATTAATTACATTCGATTTGGTTCAATGTTGTAAAGGAAGAATTATGACTAATAATGTAAATACGAGTCAAATATTACAATACGTGAAGAGTTATGTGATACATTAAAAATTGCACTGAGATTTATTGGAGTATAGGATGTAGATCATATACACGCGTATATATATACACACACACACACCCACACGATTGTGTGTATATATATATATATATATATATATATATTAACTGCTTATTCAATAAGCCTAACAGAAATTACTACCTCAGGTGTTAAGGGATTACGAGCGCATGCGCATTTCTTCAGCAAACGTTGCTGTTAGTTTGACACATGTAGTCATGGTGAGAGGTTGGGTGTTGTGAGAAAATTTTGTTTTATTTTTGCTCTTTCAGCATTGTGATATTTGTGATAAATTTCTACAATGAGGACATACATTATCATCGGTTGTTTAGCCATTTTAGGAAACCTCCAGTATCATAAGGTTAGAATTATGTTTTTAATAATTAAGCATTTTTATTATCAATATTCTGTTTATGAATAGTTGACAAATTCTATGTTAGACTACAGCGTGGTTTCTCTTTACCTTGGGTTGTACTCAATAGTTAACGGTTAGTACATTTAGTTAATTATGTTAGCACTGTAAATGCAGTTATACTTTTTGTTTTGAATGAAGTAAATGTAATTTACATATTAGATTTAATGTGATTTTAGCTTTTTCTTGTATGAAGTTTTATCGGAAAGCGGTTCGTTAGCGATTTTAAACTAAAAATACACTAAGTAGTAACTCTTAAAGAACTTCATTTACTTTTATTCGGAGTGGCACCCTACCATCTATTTATGTATCAGCTGAGATGAATGTAAAAAATGCTGTTTTATTAATATCTTCGCAATAAAATTAACGTCTTTACAATAGGTTTTTATATAGGCCTTCGATGGCTATAATGAAAAAGTCTGGCTTAGCTTTGAAACTTGTAATGTAATTTTTAAAAATTGCTATCTCGTTCCCAAAGTTGTCGGATTAGTATTCAGCGTTACGATTGTGGCCTATCGAACTTTCGACAGGACAGGTACTGAGGTGGGTGTCGGAAGTGGAAATATCATCAGGCTGTAATCCAGCATGAAGTTGGCCTATTTCAGTTGAGGGGTGGGAGACCTAGGCCATATGGGCCGACCATGGGCGGTATTGCGATATAATTTGGAGGCAGAGTGGATTGTTACTTAGTCTAGTTAAAACTCTTATCGTTCAGTAGGCAAAGTAGGCTAAATTCTCATTCAAACTATGGCTTCTTTTTTCTTGAATAACAACGAAAAACTAACCAACTAGGACTAGCCAGAAGTAGCCTCATGGTAGACATATCGTCCCCAGGCAAGTGGTAGACTAAGACGACGACAAAGTACTGACAATAGGTAAACCTATGCAAGTCAATTCTCGTTGGCTTATTGATTAATTCTATTGTATTGGGACAAAATATCAGTTAGGAATCGAGATTTTTTTCAAATTTCTAAAGGTTGTTGGGTTCAATCAATAAATCTCGAGAACTCTAGATCCATATCGCTGCATATTATTATTAAGGCTAATATATAGTTTCGTGACCACAAGATTTTTAGCAGTCGAAAAATTCGGGTAATTATTGAATGTTTCACCAACACTGAAATTAATATCCAAAATACATTTTTCTAATGTATTTTGGTGTGTGCTTTCAAATATGACCATATTTTGCGCAAATGAACCGAAAGTTTTCCTATGTTTTGGTTTATTTTCGCTAGAAATGGTTAGATATGAACCAAACACTAAATATACAGTATATAACCTAACCTAACCCGTGTTCTCCGATTGCGTGTGCTAACCGGAGGGGGGGGGTGTAATTATTGAATGTTTCATCAACACTGAAATTAATATCAAAATACATTTTTCTAATGTATTTTGTTCAAATATGACCTTCATATCTTGCGCAAATGAACCGAAACAGTTATGAAACTTGGTGAAACATTCAATAATAACCAAATTCGGAAACCCACCAATTTCATACGTCAGGTCAACCAGAGTGAATCCCCATGTCAACTTTCGGCCATTCCGAGATCATTAGCATTGCCAAAGAGTAGGTGGCCACGAAACTACAAGTTTCTATAATGTAAACCTCTCGCAGCAAACTATTCAATTTTTTTACAAGTAAATAAATTTTCCAAATTTGTAATAGGCCTAGGCTATTACCTAGCATAATAATACGTAGCATTTTATTTGCCTTATTTCTCGCCTCCAAGAAATAGCTTAGACAATTTTAGACCACTACTAACTATAATGCCAAGATCTTTTTTCTGTTTAATATCCTCTAACCAGTTTCTTTGCATCTCATAAGTTTCATTATTTTACCAAAATGGATGATTTTGGTAGAAATAATGAAAACTTTAGTTAGGAGATGCAAGGAAACTGGTCATGACCTTTTACCCATCTAACATCCCCTAACATTATAGATAGTAGTTGTTAGAAGCTAGAAATAAAACTAGACTCTAGAGCATAATAAGAAAAGTCCCTTTATTGGTACCGGTATTGATCATAAATTGAATATTATTAATAATAACTATCTATGAAGTGATATTTTGTCTTTAAGAGCCCAGTAAAGCCTAAAGCTTAAGGGTCAAATTAAATAAAATAATCCAATTTCAATTATTTATTTTGGATCAATCCCAGAATAGGCACCTGAAATCATTTTTAGGTGCTTAATCTGGGATTGAGGCAAAACACAGGTGCTTAATCTGGGATTGAGGAGAAAAAAATATAAACAGTTTTTAGAGATATAATTTCATTGTTTTTATCAATATTTGAAAAAATCAACTCTAACCTATATCTATACCAATTTATGTGGCAAGCTAGATTTGCTTCAGATGGATTCAGAAACATTCGGGCTCATATTGCAGTAATTTATAATATCTAAAATTTTTCTTTATTCATTAAACCACTTTAAACCTTTTATAACTTTGCCTTTATTACATTTGTAATAAACTTTGTATAAACAATAAATTTTGTAATCATCAGGTTTTTTTTATTTAATTCCTTGCAAGGTGCCTATTCTGGGATTGAGGTTGAACGCAGGTGCTTCATCTGGGATTGAGGTACATCAGGTGCCTATTCTGGGATTGACCCTTTATTTTATTAAAATTATTGCAACAACAAAAATTGTAAAGTGTAAAACTTGTATTTATTTTATAAATAAACAAATAATAAATTCATTCATTCATAAAATAAACAACTTTAAGTAAAAAAAAAAAAAATTAGGAAACAGACTTGTAGACGGGATCTGCGAAAATACTATATAAATTATAGTAGACTTTTGGAATGACCCTGCCATATGATGTGGTAAATAGTAGTTCCTTAGATTTAAGAAAATGTGGATGCTATCATGAATGAAAGAGTTTGTAGATTATAAATAGCTAGTGTATATTTTAGTTTATGTAGGCTGCTCTGGTAGCTCTGTAAATAGTTTTGTTAATTGGCTGACTTGAGATTGACAATTGACATTTTGCAAGATTTTATTGTAAAATATAGCTTATGACTTAGATAACCTTGATAGGCCCAAGTGGCTTCATGTTTTCCAAATGAAGTGTAATATAGGTTAGGTCTAAACCGAAGGTTGAAAGATCCGCTGGACAAAAATCTAAGATTGGAACTACTTTGACCGAAGTCAAATGGAGAATAACAAGCGAAAATTATTTTCAAAATGTTTTTCGAATGCATAATTTTTGTATTAAAATATTGGTGAAATTTCGTTAAAATACTCATCGAGACCAGCGTTTGGCTTTATAGTAGCCTGCCGGTATGCAGTTTGAGGCTAGTCCAGGATATGCCACATAGACAGTAGTCGGTCTAAGCTGTAGGCCTACCATCTACATTTGTAATATAGACCTAGATTTGGGTCTTGCCTAAAGTTACTTCTTACCGGTAATCTAAAAGTTACCGAAACTTTGGGGCTCTGTTTCATAGTAACTATATGCTAAGCTAATTTAGCGTAACCCACCGTAACTCTGCTCTTAGTTTAGAGAGTAATTCTTACCTATATCTTAAGTCCTAAATCATAGTCTGGTCATATTAAAACTTAAGTAGGCCCATGACCTATCGTACATAGGCTGAAAAGTCGTTCAGACCTAAAGTACGAGTAGATGCATACTAATCGGTTGAGCCAGATTTGGAATCCGTTGCCAAAGCTCCCACAATAATATATATAATGCATGAACATGCACGATTTTGCATACGAGATGGGCCGTAGGCTAATGCCAGTGACCCACTGAGGCCTTGAGATGGGCCAATTGGGCCATAAGTTGAAGTCTCCTAAAACTACACACACACCCTATCCCCCTAGCAGGCTACGGAGTTCGGTGTACAGGGCTGTATCCTCCTCGAGGAGGAGATGCGGAGGTCTGTACACCAAGATTAACCTGTAGTTCGTCCCTCCCACGTTCAGATCGACGCCAAGCAGCTCCCGTTCCGACCGGAACTGGCAGTCAACCGGACTCAACGTGTGCCTCACGTATATTAGTACCCCCCACCCTACGGGTGCGGCCTTTGCGAAACATTCTATACCCGGGAATTTCGAACTCCCAAACGTAGTCCCTACGATCAGTATGAATCCAGGACTCGGTGATAGCAACGATATCCTGGTACTCTGATGCTAAGAGCGCCCGTAGCTCGCAAAACTTATTCCTAATCGACCTAGCATGAGAGAGAGAATGAATTCCTGCCGCATAGCCTACTCTTCTTGCCTGCCGTTGTTCTATAACATACATGTGTGTATTTATTTACACATATGTACATAAATATACACGCTAACAAGACCCTGAATTGTCATGTTTAGACTATCCTTAGCACCGATTGACTTGTGTGCGTGCATATCTCTCTCTCTCTCTCTCTCTCTCTCTCTCTCTCTCTCTCTCTCCTCTCTCTCTCTCTCTCTCTCTCTCTCTCTCTCTCTCTCTCTCTCTGCATTTGCTTGTCCCTTATATATAGCAATATGATATTATGATATGATATGTGTGCTAAAATACATACATGCAAATAAGCGTACATACATACACATACATAATTACACACGCTGGTAAAGTCTCTGATCTAATGTTTACATGTCCTAGTCCAGCTGTCTCAACCACGTGTTTCAGTTCCAGCCAGCAAGTCAGCTTTGCTTATTACACAGTTGTTCGATCGATCTTTTCATAAATACTTCCTAAAAATTTCATAATGAAATAAAATCATTCTAATGGCATGCAACGAATGTAACATCAAATGTGACATTGTAAACTAAAGCTATAATTCACAAAAACAATTGTGAACGAGACAAATCCCGGGCGTCATGAACATTCGTAAAATTCATCAAGACTGACTGACAGATTGCAAATTTCAAGATAAATTTCTACTGATTGTTAAATATTTGTTAAAAACAAACAAACGGTTCGGTGATCTAATCAAAATTTAACAACCGGACCGAATCAGTCTCAGCACACCCCTGTGTGGTTGTATGCTCTTAATAGTATAATAAGCAATTTATTTTTTAAGATAAGATTAAGATTTAGCTGTTGTTGTAAATGGTGGTTTGATTGCATGCTTCACGAACAACAGGAGTACCAGATTGATTAACAAGGAAACTCTGAAGATATTCACAGTATATGAAGAAAGTTGCATAAGGAAAGTACCTGATTATGTTGAAACTTTACATTTTGTGCTTCACAGTTTTAACTTTGTGGTGCTAAATATTTCTAGTGAAAATTAAAAGAGAGAGAAAAAACAGTCTATATTAGAGCAATTTAGCAGACAGGCGGGCAATACATTTTCAGAACTTCAACAAAGAGAGCAACACAAAATTGCAGACGAAGGATAAGCGTAAAATAACAGAGAATGTTCTTTTAGTAGATTCACAGTAATAACAATCTACACACAGTATTAAAATCAAATGTTAGCAGCTGACTAGGAAGCTTCTGACAGTGGCTGTATCCTCCAGCGCGGGACACGTCAACGCGAAGAGACGACGACGTCAAACTGAAACATCAACGCGCTGGTGGCCAAACTTCCTCAAATCTCCGTGCAGCGGGCTGTCTACGGTTGGCCAGACTGGCAGTAGACGGCCTGTTGCGTGGCACGGTCAGAGTGCCGATCGGCTCCCGGGGCCGGACCTATACCAGCGTGCTATTTTTTCATTTACGAGGAGCAATTGCGTGCTCCCCGGACTACTATTACTCTCCGGCGACATTAAGACTAATCCAAGCCCCACGACAACTTACACATGTCACCATACACAAAGATATAGACACAATAGGACCATGAGAGACGTAGATGGCCTCTCAAACAAAATCATGCAGCTTGGGGAATTCGTACACGAAAAAAACATTCACATAGCACTTATACAAGAAACAAAACAAACGCGCGCACAAAACACCAACCGTTCCTGACTTCACGGCGATCTGTCAAGATCGTACTGGGGGTCACGGGGGTGGACTCATCACTTACGTAAAAGCATTAGCTACACTGCCACCACCCAAAACATTATAAACACAATCCAAGCAGATAACACGATAGAAATACAGGCAGTTAACATTAAAACACGCGCAAAAGACCACCACCACACTCAACATTTACATCCCACCAGATACTTCACCTCAGGTGCCAGCCAATTACAATCCACAGTTACACAATCTGGCCTCTCACTAATGTCATCTTAGGAGGAGACCTCAACGCCAAAGACACTAGTTTGGTACCTGCACAACCAAAGCAACACCAGAGGCGCCAACACAGCCACACAACTAAACAGCCTCTTCATTCTTAACAATACAGAAGAACATACACACATACCACATCAAGCAGGATACTCAAACTCCTCCCCAGACATAACGTTCTGTTCCCCCTCACTAGCAACACACGCACTGGAGAACAGAAAAACAACTGTCATCAGACCACCTGCCCATCATCATTACAACACGTTCTACACTGCCCCAACAGCCTTAGGCACACTTACAGAAATTACAAGAAAGCTGTTTGGGAACAGTTCAAAATACAGACTCAGGAACAATTCACCACATTAAACAGCACACTCATCATAAACATCAATACAACACTCAAGACATTTAATCAGATCATCAACAATGCAAACAAATACATACCCAAGGGCAACATTAGGAAATACAACCCAAATTACACTAGAGAAATAGCCCATCTCATAAGGCAACGTAACAACCTCAAACATAACACACAAACCACACAAACCATAAAACAGCAGATACAACAGCTCAACACAGAAATAAACAACAAACTCAAAGAAAAACAAACAAACGTTTAGGGAATTCATAACAACACTAAACCACTCCACAGATACATACAGGCTATACAAGACTATAAACAGCATTATTCCACTCTAACAGCGGCATTCACACCTCACACGCAGCTATCTGTCGCAGCCAAAATAATATCCCAACATATACACAACAAGCTAACATTCTAGTTAATCACTACGGAAAGATAAGTCACTTAAACAGAGACAACAACCAGAAACACGCAGACAGACAAACAGCCAGAGAGAAGTAAACCTACAGACTCGACACGACCATTACACCCTTCAATACAGACTAGACCACCAAGATCATCAAAAACATTAAGAATTCGAAGGCTACTGGACCAGACAACATATCTAACATACACCTTAAACACTTGGGACCACAGGGAATACTAGCTTCCACAAACATCAATACATATTCATGCCAACATTGTATTATTTCTCACATATGGAAACAAGGTAAAATTATTACACTACTCAAACCAAACAAAAATCCAACAGAACCAGCTTCCTATAGACCCATTATTTTACTATGCACACCTTCCAAAGTAACAAACACTAATCTTACGAATCACCAACCCACACATACCACTATCGCCTACTCAACATGGATTCAGACCTCACCACTCAACCACGACATTACTAACTAACCTCACGCAGCACATCATGGATGGCATCAACTCCAGACGACCAACTCAACGTACACTATTAGCAACAATAGACATTAGTAAAGCATTTGATGCTATCCCACGCTTCCCTCTCATAAACAAAATACTCAACACAAACATGCACAATAACACCAAAAGGTGGCTGAGCAACTATCTTTCCGGAAGATACTCACATGTCACATTTAATGGCGTCATCCAAAAACAAGCTTTTTCCGAACGGGGTCCCTCAAGGCTCTGTTCTCTCATCAACACTTCATCTTTTACATGCATGGCATTCAAACACCCATAGATAACAAGCTTACCTTATCATCATATACAGATGACATCACTCTAACATCCACCCACAACAACATCGACACCACTACAAATAACCTACAAACATAAAAAAACAGTATACAAGACTGGCTCACGCACAATAGACTCAAAGTAGCGCCCACAAAATCAACCATCACCTTGCTAACAAGCAACACAAAAGAACACCAGATAACTCCACAGATTAAACTAAACAAAACAAAACCAACATTCCATACACTCACAGGACCAAAATACTTGGGGGGTCACATACCACACATCATTATCTTTTGCAAACCACATTCAGGACATTAAAAACAAATGTACGTCAAGACTTAACACGCTTAGGGTACTAACAGGCACAAACTTTGGACACCACCAGGAAACAACATCCCTTATATATACAAACAATATATTCGCTCAGTTATGGACTATGCTAGCCCATGCTGGGCACCCATTATCTCAAACACACTCAAACACCTTCCAGACAATACAAAACAACGCACTTCGTGTCATTGCAGGATGTACTCAAACAACACGCATAGAACATCTGCACACGGAAACAAAAATACTGAAAGTTAGGGAACATTTAGACATGAGGGAAACAAAATTCACGGCAGCAACGACAACTGACCTACAACACCCTTGCCACTACATGTACATTGTACAATCATGCACCAACACCTCGTACCATTAAGGTAACACCAGAGAGACATTATAACCAGTGGTGTAGTGCTGTGGGAACGGCGTTCCCTTACTTTTTTTGGTAGACGGAATGGCGTTCCCTCACTATTTCAAATAAATCCGAACTTACAAATCTCTAACGTCATGAAATTTTAATTCCCACCCCTAGAAGAAATATGAGAGAGAATCATTAACTGTTTCATTTCTTTTAGCTTCGACTGAGGCAATGCTGGCCTATAAAGATCTGATGAAACAGTCACCACGGCGTACCAGTTGTTAGCTATTTTTATTGATCGTACTGGATGTCGTATATCTAATGACACTGGAAATACTGCATCTTCAACCATGGAATATATCCTAATATCCAGTGCATATGACCTCAAAATATCCCCGAAATTGGTCAGATTTCAAAAGATTTCCCGGTGGGCTTACAGTGCCCCCGGACCCCCAGCTGTATGGGCTCGCCGCGCTCGCCATTGTCCCTCCCGCATTTGAGTAACACTTTCAAAATGCGTTCCCTCACTTCTTTATTTAGCACTACACCACTGATTATAACCAAATACTCCATTCCATACCACGCCCCACAGACATCACGTACAGAAAACACACAACACACACACACACACACACCCATAACCCACAAAGCACTGACACGAGCCGGTCCGAATGCGGTTTTAGGTGCGAAGCCGCCACCCATTGACAGGTCAGAGACCAGCCTGAGCAGATCGGATCGAGTTAACTTAGCACGATTCCGATGTGGACATCACCCCAACTTAGACATATAAACACAAACTAGACAACTCCACAGCCGACACCTGCCACCTGTGCAAGGACACACCACAAACAATTGAACACATTATAACAGACTGTACTGCTCTAGCACAACATAGAACACAACACAACACAACATCACTAGTGCGCTGAACCTCTGGTCTACTCCTAGTGTAGTTTACGTTCCCCAACTTTGACCTAGTGTAGTTTGTTCCCCTTTTGCGTCAGTGGGACGTAAACTACACTTGCTCCAAAAGTTGTCCACTATTCTTAACCTTAGCCAGTGCAACTTCACAGATTTTATTTGAAGCTCACGAAGCAGTTAAATTTCAAATACAACTCGTCACTTTTTTTTAACCTATCATGACTATCGCTGCGTAGCTAAAAATTTTGATGTCTACATTCTTTTCTAAATTTATTCACCAACTTTTTCTTCATTCCACGAAAGTGTATGAAACCCTGCAGAAGCGTGTTGGGGCTTGGTTCACTTGTGGTCTTCGTTGATAAGGAAGGCCACGCTTCTAGAAAATTTTGTATTTTTCTAATAGCCAAAAAAGCAGATAAGCAAGTTCATGAAAAAAGAAGAATTTAAAATTTGAGTTTCACATCCAAGACCAATGGGCCAAAATCTTGAAATTTAACTGGGAAATCTGGGTTTTTCAAAATATAGAATTCATAATATAACCAATGACCTCTAAATAAAATACACTTCATAAGCTGAAAGCTAAATATCAATCAACATAATATGTACTTTAACAAAATATACTCCTTAAAATGGTACATTTTAGACTTTTTAGTAAAATGCTTCATGTTGAGGTATGTACAATTTGGTAACATGCCTCTCTGTTAGGTCACAGTGGTGTCATGATGTGTTGTAACATGGCTTGACCATGCCTTATGAATCTAAACCTGAGTGGAGATTGCTTGTGCATAATGATGCTTCGGAGTTCATAAACTTGATCCAACATGTTCATGGCCTTCCTTCAGTTTTGAGTCTGCATGAGTGGATGTCATGGCTTACACCAACATCGTATAAAGGTGTTAAGAACAGATTTGATACAACATTTTACATAACTCTTATTGATTCAGAAATACCTCTATATCCTCATAATGAGCATGAAGCAGAGGAATTAAAGGTTGAAGATCTGATTCACTTGATGAAATCCTTTTACAATAAAAAGATCGTCCTGAAACTACCTCAGATTCATGAACTTTCCCTACTTCTTAATTTTACAGAATTCGAAGAATTGAAAGTTCTCAGAGAAGAGGTCTGTGAAAGGAATATCGCGGTGGCTTCCCTACGTAAATGTCAGAGATGGCGTATTAGTCGTGAATCCAGGTGATGATTTGTACCCTCAAAATCCTAATGTTTACGGGTTAGAAGAAGAAACGGGAAGTATCAGCAAATCGCTCGGTGAATCGAGGGAGATTTCCAGCCATTTGTATAAATTTGAAGTGCGAAATTCGGGGCAGGTGGAATGGATTGTTAAAAATACCATTCAAGGATACGGTCATGTTAATCCCATATGTTCATCTGAAATTCAAAATTGTTAGGGGAACCTAACTGTATAACTATAGCTTTTAATGTTTGTTGTTGTTTAGAGATTTATTTTATGAATGTTCGTGATGTACTTTTCAGAAAAAAATATGTAGTTTTAATCTATATAAATTATTTTACATCCAGTGGTTAATTTGTGCCGGAATGCACCGGAACGGCGTTCCGGCACTTATATTTGGCCTGCCATTTCTTTTTGTATAAAGTATTTCTTGCACAGATTTTTCAGTGTATTCACTAACAATAAGAAGTTGTAACTGATAACTAAAAGTTACTGATTAGGCGTAATTACAGGGCTCCATTTTTTTTCATTTTGTTGCTGATTTGAGTTGGTAACCTGGTATGGATATGCATTACTACTTCATTAGCCAATGATATAAACTGTTTTTTTAATCTAATGAGTACCTATTGTAAGTTATAGCTCTGTGGAATATTTGGATACACAAGTTCTTTTTATTTAGTGCTGTTGTTGTTGTTGTTCGTTGGTTAGCCAATCAGCCCACCCTGATCGAGCAAGCCGGCGGCACGTAGGTAACCGATCGCCCTCCGGAGTAGACCAGAGGTTCAACGCACTAGTGATGTTGTGTTCTATGTTGTGCTAGAGCGGTACAGTCTGTCATAATGTGTTCAATTGTTTGTGGTGTGTCCTTGCACAGGTGGCAGGTGTCGTCTGTGGAGTTGTCTAGTTTGTGTTTGTGTGTCTGTAAGTTGGGGTGATGTCCATATCGGAATCGTGCTAAGTTAACTCGATCCGATCTGCTCAGGCTGGTCTCTGACCTGTTAATGGGTGGCGGCTTCGCACCTAAGACCGCATTCGGACCGGTTTGTGTCAGTGGTGTGTGTGTGTGTGTGTGTGTGTGTTTTTCTGTACTATGTGATGTCTGTGGGGCGTGGTATGGAATGGAGTATTTGGTTATAATATGTGTCTGGTGTTACCTTAATGGTGCGAGGTGTTGGTGCATGATTGTACATGTAGTGACAAGGGTGTTGTGGGTTAGTTGTCGCTGCTGCCAAGAGTTGTGTTCCCTCATGTCTAAATGTTCCCTAACATTCAGTATTTTTGTTTCTGTGTGCAGGTGTTCTATTGGTGTTTGAGTACATCCTTTAATGATACGAAGTGCGTTTTGTATTGTCTGTAAGGTGTTTATGCATGTGTTTGAGATAATGGGTGCCCAGCATGGGCTAGCATAGTCCATAACTGAGCGAATATATTGTTTGTATATGAGTGATGATGTTTCCTGTTGGTGTCCAAAGTTTGTGCCTGTTAGTACCCTAAGCGTGTTAACCCTTTAAGGACGATAGGTACAAATTACTAACGTTTCAAATACACTCATTCATAACTTAACCCTACAAAAAATTCAGGGCTTAAAGGGTTAAGTCTTTACGTACATTTGTTTTTAATGTCCTGAATGTGGTTTGCAAAAGATTTGTTGTATGTGACCCCAAGTATTTTGGTCCTCCGAGTGCGTGGAATGTTGGTTTTGTTTAGTGTAATCTGTGGAGTTATCTGGTGTTCTTTTGTGTTGCTTGTTAGCAAGGTGATGGTTAATTTTGTGGGCGCTACTTTGAGTCTATTGTGTGTGTGTGTGCCAGTCTTGTATACTATTTATATATGTTTGTAGCTTATTTGTCGCGGTGTCGATGTTGTTGTGGGTGGATGTTAGTGATGTCATCTGCATATGATGATAAGGTAAGCTTGTTATCTATGGGTGTTGGAATGTCATGCATGTATAAGTTGAACAGTATTGGTGAGAGAACAGAGCCTTGAGGGACCCCGTTCGGAAAAAGCTTGTTTTTGGATGACTTGCCATTAAATGTAACATGCTAGTATCTTCCTGAAAGATAGTTGCTCAGCCACCTTTTGGTGTTGTGCATGTTTGTGTTGAGTATTTTGTTTGAGAGGGAAGCGTGGGATAGCATCAAATGCTTTACTAATGTCTATTGTTGCTAACAGAGCTAGTCGTCTGGAGTTGAGCACATCCATGATGTGCTGCGTGAGGTTAGTGAGTAATGTCGTGGTTGAGTGGTGAGTCTGAATCGATGAGTAGGCGATAGTGGTATGTGTGGGTTGGTGATTCGTAAGATTAGTGTTTGTTACTTTGGAAGGTGTGCATTGTAAAGTAATGGGTCTATAGGAAGCTGGTTCTGTTGGATTTTTGTTTGGTTTGAGTAGTGTAATAATTTTACCTTGTTTCCATATGTGAGGAATAATAGTGTTGGTATGAATGTGCTGATGTTTGTGAGAACTAGTATTCCCCTTGGTCCCAAGTGTTTAAGGTGTATGTTAGGTATGTTGTCTGGTCGAGTAGCCTTCGGATTCTTAATGTTTTTGATGATCTTGGTGGTCTGGTCTGTATTGAAGGGTGTAATGGTTGTGTCGAGTCTGTAGATTTACTTGTGTCTGGCAGTTTGTCTGTCTGCGTGTTTCTGGTTGTTGTCTCTGTTTAAGTGACTTATCTTTGCGTAGTGATTAACTAGAATGTTAGCTTGTTGTGTATATGTTGGGATATTATTTTGGCTGCGACAGATAGCCGCGTGTGAGGTGTGAATGCCGCTGTTAGAGTGGAATAATGCTGTTTATATAGTCTTGTATAGCCTGGATGTATCTGTGGAGTGGCTTAGTGTTATGAATTCCCTAAATGTTTTTTCTTTCTTTAAGTTTGCTGTTTATTTCTGTATTGAGCTGTTGTATCTGCTGTTTTATGGCTTCTGTGTGTGGCGTTTACAAGTGTTATGTTTGAGAACGTTGCCCTATGAGGTGGGCTATTTCTCTAGTGTGATTTGAGTTATTTCCTAGTTTTGTCCTTGGGTATGTATTTGTTTGCATTGTTGATGATCTGATTAAATGTCTTGAGTGTTGTAATGTTGTTTATGATGATGGGTGTGCTGTTTATTTAGTGCTTGATCTCATGAGTGATGCAGACATATTATTGTACATATCGTACGAGTAGTTGGTTATCACTTTACTAACTTACCAAAGACTTAAGCTCGCTATTTCTTTAATGTTTTTTATTTCATTAGTATTTCAAATTCTATCTGATTTAGCTCGACCATTTAAAAGAAATTTTATCCATTTTGTTTAGCTATAACAAAATAAAAAGCTTTGTTTTACACGAATTTTTCATTATTTGCAAGATTAAATAAGGGTTTGAAGGCTATTTATATTATATACTGTAACTACCAATTTCTCTTCTACAATAAGATTGTCAGATCTTACCATGGATATTAGAGTAATGGTTTAGTGTTAACGTCGTGCTTAGAACTGTATATTGTTAGTAAGCGGGTGAACTATAGAATAATGTAGAAAAAACCCGCTGGGTTTCTAGATTTTTTTTTTCTGAAAAAACCCAGGTGAGGAAAACCGGGTTGGGCCCATTAATGCCAACCCTGGATAAATTGGGCCTTTTTTCTGAGGGGGGACACCCGATCTGGAAAATAATAGGGAGCAATCCAAGAATAAGCACCCCAAATCAATTTAGGGTGCTTTTTCTTGAATTGGGGTCCAACGAGGGTGCTTATTTTTGGGTTGCTCTAAAATTGAGTTCAAATGGAGTTAATTGCTCTAAAATGGTTAAATGAATGCCCGGTTAGGTTAATTGTACGCCCTTAACGATTGTTAGGTT